>MU228137.1:684090-710438 GCA_018584345.1 Thuja plicata
CTGAAGTTCAATTGACTTGTTTTCATATAGCTTCTTGTTATGGTCATGTTTATCATTTACTAGTTAAACAAGGATTCCATAGTCAAGGATGTACTCAACATAAACAAGGAATTCAAATGCCCTTACATAATGGGGGGCATGAGCATTCTTATCGATTGGGATTTAATTAAAACAACATAGCAATGTTACCAACATCTCAAATAACATTTCAAAACATGATGACCCTATGAATTTGACCAAGAGGTTATTCTACCTAAACTCCTTCATGCTAAGATGATTACTAAACCTAAACACAAAAAGCAATGTAGTCTATACTTAAAGATTCTTACTTTTTGTTTCTATTATAGATTTCATGATCACTCTAATGAATTTCAAGCTATACATCATAAGATTAGGCAGCTCATGATAGTAAAATTAATTATATATCATGTGGCAATGAGTTATATTTCAATCCTATTTTCTCTAAATAACATTTATGTTCCTATTATGGAGCTCCATTTTATGTAAACAATGTTAGCCTAATCTTTGGGGGCTCATTGTCTTGCATAGTATTGTGAGCGATATAATAGGTCCCCTTTCATCCTTGTTCCCACACTTTGGGGGCGAGGATGCCATCCCCTTCTTCTCTATTTTTCTAGGATCCACTTTCCCTTGGTTAAGAATTATTTATCTATTTTGTGATAAACAATCATACATGAAAATATTGGTTTGCATTCAACCTATTTCATTGTTTTTGGGTTTCTATGGTTGACAAATCTCTCACCTTGGAAACTGGATAGTGTGTTATACCTCACAAGGGTTACTTTCTCACTTCTCACATGACATCTCTTTTCTACAACAACATTTCTTAATATAATTTGATATATCCCTTGCTTTCACACCTGGGGGGAAAGGTATTTTCCTTCTTCCTCTATCTAAGGATCTACTTTCCTTAGCTTAGTGGCATTTGTTTATCATATAACATTATTTCCTTATAAAGATGTATGCTTTTGACTATGGATACCCTCTTATATGAAAGGTGATTGTCCTAGGTCATCACCTCTTCTTTATTTTTCAAACTATGCTTTTGATAAACTCCTGCCTATGCTTTGGGTTAGATTTTGACTCCTTCATTTTGAGATTCCTCTACCTCTTAATTACAGGGGGCTTGATGATTGAATCTTTGGTCCCTCTTTTCTTTAGAAGATGATATTTTATCCTAAACACTCCTCTATGGTGGGGTTCTTGATGATAAGATCTCCTCCCTCTTTGAGGATCCTTTTTCCATAAGTGACATATCCATTTCATGATTATCTATGTTCTTAGATGTAAGGGTTAATACTCTTCACTGAGAATATTGTATATATTGTTGTTTAGCTAGATATCTCCTTACTTTGTGAATTAGGTATCCTCTTCCTCTTCCTTATCATGCCTAGTGGGTAGCCATGATAAGGAGGGGGGCATATATAGGGTCTCCCTTGTATTACAGTTTACATTTATTTACATTTTATATCATGCTAAATCCTTGGAAGGTAACGCACACAAGTTGCTAAATCCTGAAGAGACACACATTTTTACTTTTTATGTTTGCTAAATCCTTGGAAGGTAACGCACATAAGTTGCTAAATCCTGAAGAGATACGCACCCTTTTTACTTTTATGATATGCTAAATCCTTGAAAGGTAATGCACATAAGTTTCTAAATCCTGAATGGACACACATTTTATATTCCATAGTGATACAAGAATGTTGATCTATGGATATTTTCAAAAGCCATCAGAAGACGCATTTACAATTACAAGCACAGTTTATGGGTGAACCTGTTGGGGGCTCTCCCTCCTTGGTGATTCATAGTAAGGTGGGAATCTTACTAGGTGAGGTAATCACTATCTCTTTTCTTTCTTTCACTTTCATGTTAGTAGGATTAGATCATGAAGCTATATTATCTATGGTATTGTTCTTGTCCTACCTATGTAGTCATGTATGTTTTCTATGATTGATTTTCTCTTTATTTCCATATATTTATGTATGTATGTTGAGTTAGACTCCTTCATTTGGGGGCTCATATCCCTGACTTAGTGATATTCTATCTCGTTGCAATCCACTAGGATCCTTTTACTCTAACTTTACCGTGAGCACATTCGATTTCTGTACTCCCGCTAAAGCGAGGACTTAATGTATCATCTTAAAATGGAGGAACTTCCATGTTAAGAGAATTTACCCCTCCTTAAGGGACATTTTTTACCTCTACCATATCATCATCTTGTTTCTACATCATCTCATGTTCCTATGCTAGTTCAGGACCCTGATTGGCCCTCTCCGGGCACCTTCTATCCCACCTGGCACTTTTTCCAGGGGTTTTGACCCCCTGGGTCAAGGTCGACCTCAACCTTGACCTAGGTCAGGGTCAAACTCAACCCTGATCTAGGTCAAGGTCAACCTTGACCTTGACCTAGGTCAGGGTCAACCTCGACCTTGACCTAGGTCCCTCTTTCAAGTTTGGAAATTTGTCGGTTGTCGGAGGTCATCCAAAATTCATTTCCCACTTCTGGGTCGGCTGTTTTGGAGTTCCAAAGTAGTAAATCTTAAATTATATTTAATATAGGTCCTCTTATAGGGGAATGGGTCTAATTTTAATTTAATTCTCCTAGGTTGGCCTCCTTAGAAGATTGTGCCCTAATTTCATATAAAAGGAAGCCTCTCTCTCTCTCTCATTTTCTCCAAGTCTTCCAAGTGCAAAAAGCTCTAATCAAGATTTTGTCAAGAAGAAAAAAGTTCTACATATCTCCAAAATTTCAATTTGTTCAAGTCTTCCCCTCAAGCATTCAAGTTCTCCATTGAAGATCAAGGATTCAAGCTCTCAAGCCTTTGAAGGGTTTAGGTGCAAACATTCAAGATTCAACATTCAAACCCTAGATCTAGCCATCATGGTGGTGTGATCTTCCTTCAAGATCCTTTGTGTATCTTTAAGACTCTTTCATCACCTTTTCAAAGTGGATTTAAAGCATACAATCATGGAGGTTTATGGTTCATGTTGAGTTCATGCGTTCATACTTACATACTTACATACATTCGAATTTCAATTACATATCTATTGAATATCATAGCTTCATTGTTAGATTCAATTCTACTGCTTGCTAGCATTCTGTACTTTATTGATTTCAAGGTTAATTCCTAAATTAGGGTTTGAATAAGGCAAACCCCTCCCCCACAACAAACAATTTCCTTTTTTCTTGCAGGTAAAGGTGTAGAATAGTTGATTTGAGACCAGATCTGGATACCCTTTTCAGCAAACTTTTTGGATCCGTGGACAAAGTCACTTTCAGATCTGTGTAGGTTAGGGTTGACATTGTTGGGTTAGGGTTGACATTTGTGGGTCAAGGTAAACCTTTTTCATAAGACGACATCAAAATGGAAAATGATTTCTAGGTTTTGTTCGTCTCTGTGTTTCAGTTCGGGATCAACTATCAGTTTTTCCAGAAACAGCCTACAGACCTCAGAAAATATAATTTTTTGATCTGCAATATTTCAAGGTTAGTACTTTTCTATCATTAATTTCAATTAAAATCCTTAATCATTCTAAATCTATCCACATTTACACTCACACAACCCACATCTCGAGAGGGAAACCTATGATCTCCTTATTTTCTTATTTCCAATAGATTGATTCATTTATGCATTGATCCTTTTTGGGTTGATCAATTTGGATCCTTCCTTTGTGCATTTAAGAATAAAAGGGGAATATCTTATCTTTCCCTCCACTCAAAACATTAAATGTAAGGTGATAAGTGATGTGAGTATCAAAACACTCTTATTCCATAACATCATTTTTCTCCTTTACTCTTCCAAAAAATGCAAAAAAATTTACATTAACCTGGAGTGCTCTCAGAATACTAACCCCCAACCTACACATACCCATCGGTCCTCTTGGCTTGCCAAGGCTAAGGGGAAAAGAGATTTGAAAGAATTATTTGATAAAGAGGACATCTTGGTGGAATCTCCTAGTAGAGATGAAAACTAGAATAATTTTTACCATAACGAGGGAAAGGATGCTATCCACAATATTGTGGCTAAAGAGGGAAATGAAGATATCACCCCTGACACTATGGTGGAGAACCCTAAAGGTGCTACGGGTAATGGACTCATTGGGAAAATCAAGTACCAGTTTGTTAATCTGGAAAACATGGTGGCTAACCTAAGCAGGGACCTAGCCAATACTAACTGTAGGCTGGTGGATGCCAGGAAAATTTCCCTCAAGGTCATGCATGCCTCATCCACAACCCTCTATTTTCTGAACAAGAAGGCCTCTGCTGAGAAAGAGTCTGTTTAAGGAACCCGTGAGCTCTTCAAGTTTCAACACAAGGAGTGGGCGGACCTGCTGCTCTCAAAGCACTTATGGGATGGCAAAGGATCCTGCTAATGGTGAGGGGTGGTAAGGGGTGTTTTGGCTGCTATACTTTGATACTATTCAAATGTGGGGTTCTGATACTTTATGCTACTAGTTTAGCTTCTACATTTTGGTATTCGATAGAGGTAGATGATGTTTACTTTTCTTTATGCTACTTTCTAGGTTGATTTATTATGTTGTTAAGTCTGTTCTAGTCAACTTCCTATTGTACCTTGAGTCAGCACCCTCTTGCTGCTACTTATCTAAAAAACATGCACATTTAGAATATAAAATTCACATTCATAAATATGACATGCATAGCCACATGGGAATCTTATTACAATATTCTACAAGCACGAGCCACCAGATACATAACCCTGAACTGTCCTAGTCAACCCTACATGCCTTCAATAGATATTAGAGGTTAAACTTAGTGATGTAGTCATTTCAATAAAAATACTTGAAACTCACTCTTCCTAAGAAACATATCAATCAGACCAAAAGGCCGCCAAATTGGATCTCTCCAATGAATAAATTATGACAATCTAGTTCCCTTCTTCCCTTTTTTGACCATTCATGGGAACAATTACTTGGTCTTATCTCGTCTGTCAAAGTTCTCTAACAAACTTGCAATTACATTATCCTGTCGGCATATTACAACTATATCAACATCACCTAAGACTTCTTGACTCAACTGCACCTTTGTAACTTGATTTCATGCTACCATGGCATTCAGACATTCTAGCAATAAGTTAACAACCTTATACTTCATCTCCTCCTACATTGACAAAATAATGCTTTATCGAGTTATTAAATCCCATGCAACGATGAGCAACAACTTGAAAATCACTTTCTTAAATAAACAAGTTTGAAACTCCATCGTTAATTTCTCTAGAAACTAGCATGTTCAACACAAATCATTGGTCAAACTAAATTTGATCGCTAAAGCAACAAGAGAAAGCCCACCTCAGCAAATAGGAAGGCTCTAAGTCAATTCTCCGTCATTGCCTATTTACATAGTACTTTCAAACAATCCTTACTCTCACTAAGCTACGTGGTGCTACCTTGTAGATTTACAATCACTAAATAGCCATATAGTTTTGATCACTATTTAATGAGAATCATCGACCTTGGACAATATTTACCAAAGATCATCCCTTAAATCCACATCCCTTGAGGTAAAACTCAAGAAAATTTAATGCTTAGACATAACATCACCACTCAAATTTGAAAATGTAGAAAAATGTCACCATAAATAGGATGGCAAATAACCCACTATAAAATACAACTGCGGGAAAGAAAAAGGTGCAAAGCATTAACCATCCAATCAAATTAAGGTGTCACCTTCTCACGTATTCATGATCAACTCTAGTGGTCACATTTATGATTGCAAGAATGTGGATAGTCAAGAGAAAGGGTAAATTATATCGGAAGCATTAACAGTCACCGATTAAGATAAAAGGGACCACAAAGCTAGCCAGAAACACTTGGCTTTAGTGAAAAGAAACCACAGGGTCGACAACTTAAGGACAAAGAACCTAAGAACTTAAACAAATTTGTCCTATTTTTAGTGATGTCGACACATATGCCTTAAGGCAGAAAATGTAAATAGAGAAAAATAATAGGGCTAGGGCTAGATGAAATAAAAGGCTTGATCAACACATGAAATTATTACCTTAAACCCTATAGAGAGAACTAGGAATAATTCTTTTGTGCACAACTATAACTAAGCAAGAATTCAAAAATTAGCAGATTCATTTTTAGGCAGTATCAGAGAGGCTAACTGAAGACTGAAATATGATTTTCTAGTTAGGTTTTTGATGATAAATTCTCCAATATTATCATTAAATCAGATATTTATCCCCTCATCACATTTAGGTTTAAGTATAATGTTTGACCTAACCTCCTCATAGGGCCAGCTAATTGTTATTGACACAACATTACCACAAATAGGAGAATAATAAATTTTTATTCTAATCAAGAATATCTCATTTTTAGAAATGAATTCTATTGAATTTGGTAGTTTTGAGTTAATTTTTGTGTCTACTAATATTTTGACATTGGAGGAAACAAGAACTTCTTCCCCATGAACACCTATCTTCATGACTAAGTGTTTGTGTATTAATTTCTCTTAATTGATTTAATAATAATAATTATTTAAATAATTATTTTCTTTATACCATATTGAAATATAAAATGCATAGCTCCTTATTTCTATAATTAAATAATTTTTATTTATTATTTAAATATTTGTTCCTAACTAATTATTCTTCAACTATTATTCCTTAATTAAATTAAATTATTATTATTTAATTAATACATTATCATTACATTAATAGCATATTTTATTATTTAATTAATATTTCTAGATTATATTATTGCATTTATGCAAAAAATTATAAATAATTCACCTATTTCTCCTAAAATTAAATAAATGACAAATTATTTAATTTTATAGTTCTTAATTCCTTCTTTCAATAAATAAATTTAATTTATTTATTTATAATATACATGAGGAATCAAGTAAAATATTCTTCCAATTCTGTCTAATAGTTGTCTTAGTTGACTACCCAATCAATTATGTTAATTAGTCAATCAAATTTCCTGACTTTTTAATCTATTTAGTTGACTAATTAATCTATCTAGTTCACTAATTCATCAATCCAGTCATATCTTAATAAAATCTAATTAACAATCTATTCAATACTAATTAACCCATTAAGTGAGCTAACATGTTAATCAAATTTGTCATGTGCCACTTCACTATTTAATCAATTTACTTATCTAATCAATCAATTTGTGTTAAACTATCCAATAAGATTACTCATCTCATCAATCAAACTCATCCAATCTACTCAAGGATGGATTCCACATTGAAGTATATTTTTTTTTGTTAAATCAGACCTAATTATTATCATTTGGTAACCACATACTTTCAAATTCGTGTGTTGTCCAATTGTGCACAAAAGCCAGAACCCAAATTTGTATAAAGAAGGAGAAGAACAAGGAAGATTTTAATTTTAATTTTATTATTGATTGAATAAAATATAGATTTTTTGGTTATCTAATATACTTGTTGCATTGTTCCACATTTGAATATATGCTAAGAGCTAAATTTAGTATCATTTTATAACATATTGTTGTATTTTTATAAGAGCTTCTTAGTGCATGGTTATAATTCTCGTGGACTATTTGGAAGGTTACTATCGTTAGAAGCATATTTTAAATTCACATTTATGTGTTACATTTGTTGTCATGTATCTGATACATTTATCGTCATGTATATATTTAATTTATGTATCCATGCTACAATTTTGTGGGGGGTTCTTTATCTAAGCTATGCCATCGATCTTTTTTAACCTTATGTCAGCAACAAATATTATGCAACATATCATCCACTATCACATCGACATCCATACACACCATATCTATTTTTTATTTAATCTTGCGCTTGTAAGAAAGTAGATAAGATTTTGAAATGTGCTTTTATCTTCATTCTTCAATTTGCCTAAGTGTAAAATCCTAAATAAATATAAAATAATTAGCTGAGCATGTGATATTTTGTCACAAACTCCTTTGATACCACATTAAACAAATTCCTTTAGAAGTATAAAACTTCTAACTATACAACAAACTAATAAATCAGAACTCCTAATTATCCGAGACAATAGTAATTGCATTAAAAAGTTTAGTTGATATAGTCACAAAAACATCTATAATTTTCATTTTTAAAGTCGCTAAATTTTAAATATTATTTAAATCAATTATTTTCGTTTAGTACGCGTCATTCTCTATCTTCATGTTGTTCGGAATAGATATATTTCTCACATGAACAACAGTTTCATTGTCATCAAATCAAGCATTGGCTTTCATCTTCATGAGCTGAAATTTCTTATTTTATTTTATTTTTCAGTTATACATCTTCCTTTCTTCCTTATGCATTGCTTTCGTAAGTTATTCATTGATGCACTTCACAACCAACATTATAATGGTCTTTGAGCGCATTCTTCTGAAAAAGAAAATGAAGTAGAAATCAAACTCAGAAATCTCTGTTACCAGGCCACCATACGTAGCTACACTCAAAAGGCAGTAACGGAGGCTCTAACGATATAGGACGGAATTGAATTTTTTTCAATTCTTCTATTTGTATCCCAAGTTCCGGATGAATTTCATCAATTGCAACCTTTCGCACCAGTCTTAAGTTTCCATCATATACATTGATTTCTTCTGAAACCACCATAATCCATCCGCTGTTGTTAACTGAAATGGCACTGATTTCCTTCGGCAATCTGATATCCACTCTATACCACCTCTGGCAGTTTATGATCTCTTCTGCATTTTCTAGTTTCCACATAAACCCGTTCTTTCTCTCAACCAAAATTAGTTGACCAAGATCACTACCATCCATATAGTAATTATATGAATACCTGCCATTTTCTTCAGGTGGGAGTGGAAAAGAAGTCCATCGATTATCTGGAAGGTTCAATTCTATAACCATTCTTTTGGAGTACTCAAAACCCAACCAGTAAAACTTTCCTCTGTGATAAATTCCCCGCCCAGAAATTACATACTGACCCGTGGCACTGCAACTTAATTCTCTTCTACTCCATGCATTAGATGATGAATCATACACTTCAATTTGAAATGGGGTACTGCCCCTCACCATAATGACTTGATTGATGGAAGAGTCAAACGCTTGTCCAAAAAATGTATTCATGAATTGATTGATGGAAGAGTCAGATGTATCCGGAATGCGTTTCAAAGATCTGCTCTCTTCTTCGCAAAGATACAAGTTTTGATTACGACGCAAACAGAACATGGCGTTGCATGCTATTTCGATGCGATATGAATACTCACCGACCTTATAATATTCTCCACTTCCTTCCATTACCCATGAATGTACCTTACCGAACTCAGTATTACTGAATTGAAATAAAAACGCAATGTTGTGAGAAAGACGTATGTTTGGATATATTCTCTGCGTGGCAGCATATGAAGACAGCATCTCATTCCATGCTCTCCACACACTCCTCAATCTCACAAGGCTCCGGCGTGGTAGCAGCTTTGCTGTTATATTCAGCGCAATTTCTTCTGGGATTTTTCGCCAAACTCCACTTGCCATCTGTATTAAACTGTACTAAACTACACGAAACTGTACTAAAATGTTAGTTCTAAGTTCTTTCGTATTCAGACCAAGCCATGTTTTCATATAGCTTGATCAAGGGTCAGCCTCAAATTTCCATCGGACCGTTTCAGTTTTGTGTTTTCGTTGTGACGTTTCAATGTTGTGTTTTCACTTCTTGCTAATTAGATGCACGGGAAGAAATTTTCCATAAGAAAAACAACATATCTATTAATGTTTATTGTAGGTTATGTTTTGAAATGCTTAGCGCACACTAAATGGAATAGTTGATGACATGGATTAAAGATCATATGAAATAAATTACGTTTTGCGTTTTTTTTTTGTGTGTTTATTAAATTCATGAAGGAGTCTCTCTATTTGTTTAGAATTTCTACTGCATTGGCAATGTATTATTTGCTTCTGATCTTTTAAATCAGTTGATTCTTGATCTTGTATAATATTTATATGATATAATAATTGATTTTTTAAATCAGTTGATTCTTGACCTTGTATAATATATATGATATAATAATTGGAATCAATTGTAAGTTTAGTTATATTTGCTGTATAAACATTGTTTGTGAATATTTTTCTTTAGCGTCCGAGCTGAATATATGGTTAGCTGGATTGTGATGTTATGGATGGTTGTACTTTTCTTCAGTTGTTTACCTTCTATTGTACTTGGTTTCTATTGTACTTGGTCTATGGTTAAATAATCAGTTAATTAAGGCTAAAAGCTGAAAAACACTGATTCACCCTGTTCCTTAATACCAACACAGCCTCTATCAAATCCAATAAATAGCTTGCACCTACCTAAGTTTTACACATGACTCTAGAGATGGCCTAATTTTTAAAAAAATTAAAAAATATTGAAAAAAAATTAAAAATAATAATAATAATAATAAAGAATCATAAAAAATTAATCACCTTGATGAAATCTAGTAAATAGGAATCTTGTGCAATACAAAAAATTAAGAAGAAATATTTCTTCATATGGTGAAAAACACTTTGGTGGTGCCTCACAAATGTATCATTAAGAAAACCTGGCTTCTGATGCCATTTGTTGAGATCATGGCTCCATTATCTGTGACACAGTCACAGATAGAGAGACCTCAATGATATTTGTCCAACCATGCAGCAACAGTCAAATGCTTCTGAAAAAAAGTTCCCCCTGCCAAATGTGTTCCGAATGTGTTGTAAAGATCTGCTCTCTTCATTGCAAAGATACAATTTTGGATTACGGTGCAAACAGAACATGGCGTTGCATTCTATTTCTATGTGATATGAATACACACCGACCTTGTAATATTCTCCACTTCCTCATGAATGTACCTTAGGCCCCGTTTGGTTGCGGGAATTAGGTAGGGATTGACATTTCCTAATTTCAATTCTTTCCAATCCTCTGTTTGGGAGTGCAAAATGAAAATAGAAGAGGGAGATGTAAATGCTCATTTTGATCCGAAATGAGCATTTACATCTTCCACTTAAAAAATGTAAAATTGGAGTTTGAGGGCCAAATTTCCATTTTCTGAATCCCCATTTCGAAACCATTTCTGGTGGAATCCGCCTGCAAAAGCCTTGAACCATTTTATGGCATGTTCAGTCTAACGACCTAGGTGGTTCCTGTTACAGCCAAGGAGTGTTTCTGGCATCAATATCCCATGGAGAAGATACTATCATGATGTGCAAAGAGTGGAGAGTCTAAAGATGTGCGATGATGAAATGAATAATGCGTTGCGCAGTGGTGGTAATAAAGCGTGTTTTCCTCATAAGCTTTTGTTTCGATGGAGGCAACAATACCTCTAAGAAGTTCTCAGTGAGCACCTATTGTTAAAATTAGATATCTATACTATTTGTTGGAAACAACTGGTCAATATGATGAACAAAGAAATCTGTCAATCCACTGAAAATGTTTTGATGCTATTTTATATCCCAGTAGGTTTTGATTGACACAGCTTAGACAATGGAATTGGATCTATTTTCTACTTTGGGTCACGGTTTGGAATTTTAAAATTTTTTCGTGCTAAGGGTTTAAAATTATTTCTTGTTTTATGATTTCAAGGATTTTTTTTTTTTTTTTTGTATAAAATTATCTATTAGTTCAGAGTATTCAAGGATTGAAGATAATATATTATTTAGTTAATAGAAGTACAGAAACAATTGTGTATCCGTGGAGTGTCTGTGAATAGTTACTGGTTTTTCAATTTTGATGGGCATGCATAAGGCTGAAGAATGTCGTGATTTACAATGGGTTTTCTCTTTTTCTTTGTTTTTTAGAATGATTTGTAAGTGATCTTACAAAGTGATTTCAATTTTTTTAGTTTGAAGCTTTGGGCCATAAGCGATTGTCCTTTCTACGATGCCTTGTAAAAAATCCATAATCAAGTTCTAATTCTAGTTTCAAAATGTGGAACCAAACGAAGGAAATGCATCTTCTAGCTCATATTCCAGGTCAACCAAATTATCCAAATTGTTATCTCTATAAGATATATTTTGTTGTCATTAGTTTTTGTCAAATTCATAGAGTCAAGAAGAACCAGTCGGCGAAAGGAGTTAGTCAAATATTTGAGTAGTCGACAATTCACACCGAGCCAGTCGCTGAAGTCATAAATAAGAGAGAAGTCAGTAAGAATAAAGAGTTAAAGATAGAGTACCGAGCATCTACAGTTACTGATCATTACATTACACCAAACGTATTGAAGGACACCGAGTGCATAATCAGTGAGTAATGAAGTTCTTATAACTGAGTTGAAGGACTTACTCAACTGAGTTAGACAGCTAGTCATAAACGTGATCATATCACATTTAATCATTTTTTAACAGCATTAATTACATTATTAAAAGAATTTATAATAGTTTTTTACATGATCAATGATTCCAATAAATCATAGTGAAGATCTAAGTCATAGATAAAGTGAAAAAAATAAAGTTTTCTTGTAGCAAGAAAAATAAAAAGTACCAAGATAAAAGTGACATGGTCACCGAGTGGAAAAGAAGATCTAACGGTTAAGAAAGATTCAGAGCAACCTAATGCATAAGATTAAGAGGCATAAATTCTTATATGTAATGGATGATTTAAAGAGAAGAGAACACAAGGGGAGGTTGATATTGTTGAATAAATTTGTTAAGAGTTATTGTTATTGCTGAGAAAGTTTAAGGAGTTATTTGAAGAACAAAGAGAAGAGAAGAGAGCACCGAAAAAAAATTCAGCTACAAAATCTATAGGAATTCCTTTTAGGGGTCTTCTCCCATGTCTTCCCTTTATTAGAATCACCAACCAATCTACCACCTCTGCCTTTTTGTTTTTGTTTTTGTCTTCTACTTAACATGTCTTCAACCTTTAGGGCATAGAGGAAGGCATCTTAAACATTGTCAATCTTGATCATAGTAATATCATCTTGTATTCACATTCTTCTATTCAGATACATCTTGCAACACTCTCAACTTCATCCTCCTTATAGCTAGATCTCATATCCAACTTGTAAAACTTCTCAGTGTATTGCTTCACATTCATATCCTTTTGTCTCAAATTTTGCAATCTTCTGATGAAGCTGAGCTAATGATCAAAGGGAAAGAAATGTTCCTTCATCGTATTCAACATTCTATCAAAGGATTTGATATTTTCTTTACCTCTACTCCTCCTATCATTGTGCAAATGATCCCACCAAAGTGAAGCATGAACTCTTAACTTAGTATAAGCATACTTTAACTTCTTATCTTCAGGAGTTCCTTCAAAATCAAAGTACTTGTCTATAGCTAAGATCCAATCCAACAACTCATCTATAGCCAATCATCCATCATAATTTGGTGGATTAAAGTGTGGTCTTGTATTAACCCTAGTAAGAGCCCTAATAAACCTTTCTTCTCCTTGATCCATTTCAGGTTGTTCTCGGGCTTCTCCTTCCAATTGTTCTTCAATTTCCTCTTCGGCATCACTTATTTATTCAATACATCGACCTCTCCTCTAAGTTATTTCTACCGCCTCCAACTGGGCAATAATCTATCTCAACAATTCAACAACATTAGGGTTTGCACATCTTCCACCTCTAGCACCTATCCTAGCCATATATGATGATTACTCTACAACCGTGGATCGGATCCTTAATCAGATACCTCACAACAAACCAAATAAGGAATCACACACCTAGGAGACAAGATCTATTCACCAAAAAAAAAATGGCTCTAATACCACCTGACATACACAAGGTAAGATGGTCCAAGAAAATGAAGAATCCAACCTTGCAATAAGAGTTACACAACAGAAACTAAGAGATTTCAAGAAGCAAACACACGGATCTAGAGTATCGAACACATATGAAGCCTTTCCATTAACATGTAAAACAATTGCAAAGTTCTGCAATAGGAATCAACATGCCCAGCTCAAATGCTAGGGAGATATTACAAAGAAACCTAATTATTCTTTTTGATCTATGAATTTAAAATAACCTTCTTTAATCCTTAATTGACTAACCTAGACCTCCACAACCAATTACCAAGATCCAACTTTAATACACGACTGTGACTAAACAAGTCAGCCTCAAGTTTACATTTCCCAAGAGAAAAAAATGTGTTACCAACTAACTAACTAATCAACCTCCGATTTAAGATCTTTAACCAATTATTAATTCATAAGAAGTGATCATACAACCATCTTGGCCAAACATGTAGCCACATAGGAAAATGAGTCATAAGCACCACCGAACAAGGAAATCCAAGCAAGATACCAGACATTGATCAGTTCAGGAACCTGAAGAACACATTCTAAACAAAGTCAAATAATCCAAAAAAAATTGGTGCGATAGTCCAAATGAGTTTCTGTTATACAAAAAGCTTCTATGATCTTGTGAACACAAATTGATGACTACAACCACAAAGGATCTATAGGAATCATCTGTAATAGGAAACACTATAACTAGTGTTAGGAATAGAAAAAATCAGCCACCGATGATCAGGAACATAAAATCTCAAATTTTTTTGATGATGCAAGATTGCAATCATCCCAAGATACTCCTGCATCATGTTAGCATCTACCTTTGTCATTAAAGCCTAAACTAGATTTTCCAAATTCCAAAAGTTTAAGGTTTAGGGTTATGCCTCATGTCATTAAATTGAGAATCTTGAACTTGTCAGCCTATTTATATGTCAATCAAAGATGCAAAAGCACATTTCTATCCTAGACAATCCCAAATTGTTCCTTCACAACAACGAGGATATATCACTCAACAAATTTTAAATCCAAACATGGGTCATGCTACCAACACACAACCAAATTATGGCATGATTAAATGGGGACCTCCTCCAAAGTTGATACTAATATTTGTCCCAATGAAAATAGGATTTGGTAGTGTTCCAGAAACAGCAAGAGAGGATCCCAAGTGACATTTGAATTTAATCAACCAATCCAATGTTTTATCCAAAAAGTCTCTTCACCTCATATGGAACTTGTATATCATCACAGGTTTGGGTATGTTTGATTTAGATCAGTATCAATTTTTCAAAAGGATCCAAATGATCAATAAGACTCCTCCTCAGATTCAGAATCATCACATGCAAGTCATCTTTTCTTGATAGATTTATCTCAACAAAAAATTTATGAAGCAATAAAAGATCCAAAAATTTCAAATACATTAAAATATTTGATATAGAAATATGCAAATATTTTTTTAATATCATTAAGATAAGGTAAAATAAAATCCTGAATATCAACTAATGTTGGAAGATATAGATTTATGTGTTCTAATTAAAGCCTATGCTGGAAAAATGTTCAACTTAAACCTAGTTTGGAACCAACAAAGGGGAAACAAATTTTGGAAAAAATAAATACAAAGGTAATTCCAGAGAGGCCTCGCAAGGAATTGACTCTAGAGATCCATCAAATTTACTACCTTTGAATATTTTCATAATCATTTTTATGATACCGAATATGTGTTACCACAATAAGTTACAAATGTTAAAAATAATATCATGAGGATATGAAAAAGAACATCTTGAATTGACTTAAAGAATAGCTCCTCTAAAATTCAGAAAAAGGGGACACAAGACATATTTGCATTCACAATGGGAATGCCAGAGATCCCCTTTGTGCAAGAGAATAGAAATACACAAAAAAGTAGTCCACTTCTATTGACTTGTGTTACAACACAAGAAATGGCCTCACCAAGTTTACCACCTAAAGGGTGAAGTGGAAATATACCAAAGTATTGACAAGTTGACTTCCAGAGAATACATGACTTATTTTGTATTTTCATTATGGCAACAAAGTCATATAAAGTTTCTGTAAAGTAAACTTGGAAGACAAAAATGACTAAGTATAGAAAACAGGGCAGACAGAGTTATGCAGTGATAAGCACACTAGCGCATGTGTGAGCGATCAAATCAGGGTATGCGCATTCACATATATGTTCTATGTTAAATGTACATACTAAGTCCAGACATGCATGGTACAGAATGATAGTATGGATAAGTTATATAAAGAATAGTACTGCTGCAGTTCAGAAGACAGAGCATGGAGCCGACTTATGTTTTGGATCAACGTCTAATATTTTGTTCTGTAAAGGCCAAATGCCTATGATATTATGTTTGTAATCATGTCTTGATTATTGTATTAAACATGCTTAAGCCAATTTGTTTGGAAGCATTGTGTATTATGTTTTTTGGCCGACTATGGTCTTGTTTTGGGTCGTGTCTATTCAGGCATGAACATATATATATGTAATGATAAGTTATATTAGAAGTGTCGACGAATATGCATAAGAGATATATAGAAGAACAGTATAGAGAATTCAATATGAGATAAAGCTCTTTAAGAGAGTAAGAGCATCAACGCATACATAGAACTGATCAGATAGCAGTGTCATCACAATAGTTCACTTTTGATATAGTGTATATAAACCATCAGAAGGTTCTAACCTTCATCTTATTGAGCAGTGAGCTCTGGAAATGAGCCATATACCTTTAAAAAGGTTTTGTAAAGACTCCTAACAGGGTCATTGTACTTGCAATATAAAGACTGCTTTTAACAGGGCAAAGGAACTTTAACAGGTTCATTATACTAGTACAGTATTTGTGGGTACTAATTCCCACAGGGGTTTTCCTCTGATCAAGGTTTCCCTGTAATCATATCATGTGTTATGTGTTCCTGTGTTAAGCTTCATTGGATGTATATTTGATTTATGTTTAAATTTCTAAAATATATTAAATAGACAAACACTTATTCACCCCCCCCCCNCCCCGCTCAGTGTTTCTAACAATTGGTATCAAAGCTCTGGTCCTCTAGGAGAAAAGTTTAACCACTTGAGGAGATCATGGATTCAAAAGAAGCTAAACATCTAAAAAATAATCTTGAAGAAGCCCTTGAAGATCTAGATAGACCTAAGAAAGAAAATGAGGAACTTAAACTAAAAGTTAATGGCTCACAAGTTCTTATCAAAAAGTTAAGAAAAGATTTGAAAGATTGCTCTACAAATGATTTTGGGAAAATGGTCAAGAAACTGAATGAAGAAAACTTATCTTTAAAGGATAAGATAGAAGAATTGAATGATCAGTTAACTGATAGCCTAATAGTTATTGAAGAGAAGAACAAAGAAAATAAATAGTTAGATGAAGAACTCATGCAAGCCAATATGAAAATCTTGGAATTGGAAAACATCACTTGAATAAGATTTAATCTGAATTATCAGGAGCAAAAGACAAAATTGATAAACTTCACAAAAGTTCTGATTTAGTTCAATCATAGATTTATGTACAAAAGCTAAAAGGTGACACCACTGGTATGGGATATAGTATAGGTCAAATTGAGATCAATTCATTACAAGAAAGAAAGAAATCTCAAATAGAATCTATAGAAGAAAAGAAAACTGAGAATCATAAAGAGACTAAAGCAAGGCACAAGGCAGTCAACCGTACATGCTATGCCTGTAACAAACATGGTCACTTGGTAAGAGATTGTAAAGATGTAAGACATTTCAATGGTTATTGTTACTCTTGTAACAAGTTTGGACATAGGGATATACATTGCAAAACAAATCAAAGAAATCAGTCACAACAGAACCAAAGAAATATGAATCAACAAAATCAAAGAAATCAACCTCCAAGAAACTTGTAGAACATTACATGTCAGATATACAATTACAATGCACACACAGCCAAGTAGTGCAACATGATAAATAATAATATCAGACCTCCTATCATTTTTCACTCATGTGGAAAGGTTGGACGCATCTCAAGGTTCTGTAGATCCATAACTCAAAAACAAGATAATCCTAAAAAGTTACTATTTAAAGAATCAAGAGAAGTCAAGTTTGTACAAGAAAAAGAAGATTCAGATAAAATATGGGTCAAAATAAAGAATGATGGTGATGAGAAAAAGGTAGTAGATTCATCCATAGTGGACGCACCCTCTACTTCTAGATACTTGACCTTCTTGGTCTTACAGGGAGATATTCTAGCTCTAAACCCCTGCACGGCTAGTATACTCACCTCTGAGTATGCACCTTTGGATTTACGTTTATGATCATAATTTTTAGCAGTATGCATGCACACATTGTCTATAATGCATTCTCAACAAGGTTTGGAACTCTCTTTGAAAAGTGCATACGGTTGTGAGCATTAAATGCAGCAACCTTTATAAAAATTAGTAAATATTCGATCATCTTCACATTTGCATTTGAGATCACATAATTTTGAGAGCACATGAGCACTGAATATCAAAGCACTAAAGGATAATAGATTTGGTGGTTAAGTGAATGAATAGAAGTTGGAACGGAACCCTAGAAATTGTGTCATTTCAATTTACTATGAAACCCTACTTAATCAAGCTATAAGTAAGTATGGCAACCCCAGTTGTATTTCACATTGCTAAGAGGAAGAGATTTGTCTTTAAGAAGCATCCATTCAAGTCTATATTAGATGATGTTGAAGGAGCATTCTCTAAGACTCTTCTAGGAGTTGTGCACGTGGAAGACATTCGCACATACATCTACTACAATAAGGAAACAGTTTGAGACAACAACATAGCTACTCTTATGGGTTCAATTATGAAATGAGACTATTCATTCAAGGATGAATAAGTGCATCTCATTGATAACCCTATCTTTCAGTATTCTAATGCGCATGAATTCTACGATCCAAAATGGGTTAGAATCTTGTTGAGCGGGATACATGATGACCTCTACTAGATTGGTGAAGTTCCCATCCACATTACTATAGACCTAATCCATGACATGACTTGACTTCCTAAGACTGGACCAGTTCTTCCAACTTGTAAGGATGTTAAGAAACAAGTTGAGCAAGCATGCTTATCCAGGAGTGATAGGTGTGGGATGATAGTTGATCCTATTAAGGAAAATGACATCAAGCTCCTCACTATGATACTTGGTTACAAGTTTCAGCAGCCCAGAAGACTAAATAGTGTGTCCACAACAACAGTTCTAGCAACAATAAGGATGGTGAGAGATAATACTCAGTACAATCTCTGTGAACTATTGTGTGCACATCGGATTGAGAACATCAAGGCTATTAAGCATGACAAGAGCAAGATATTTAGGTTTGTCTCTTTGATAATCTACCTGTACTTCCACATTGTTGGTAAGGCTGCAAATCTTCACCTAGATAGAAGCAAACCCACTATGTCTCAGATTTAATTAAAAGCCACATCAGAGAGTTGTGTGAAGGATTCTATGGACATGGACATCAAGAAATTTAGGATCAAAATGCAAAAGAGGTTCTGATTATCTGAGAAAATAGTTGAGAAGTATAAGGAGACCATATGCTTCATGGTAGAGACTGACTGCACTTGCATGGAGGCAGTTGAGCCTAGAACCAAATGGATTCACCCAGTTGGTTATGAAGTTGAGGAACATGTGTTGGAAGGATATGTAGAATTTCTTTTGTCTATGCCCAAAGATCCTAATGAGCCCAGGTGGGGCACTTACAGAGAGAAGACAAATGAAGTCAATTTTGTCCTATATAGTGTTGATAACAAAAGGAAGGCATCTAGAATTACATCTAGCATCCTAAAAGTTCATGGGGTCACACAAGAAGTCCTAGATAAAGCAAGGGAAGCCAAGATTGCAAAAGAATTTGAGCAAACTTTAGCACAAGTCAAAATAGAGAAGTCTAATGACATCCAGAAGAAGAAGAAGAAGAAGAAGAAGAAGAAGAAGAAGAAGAAGAGAGCACTTCTACACTCTCTACCACCATTGATCTGGAATCCTCTCCACCTTCTATACCAAGAAAGAAATCTAGAGGAAGGAATCAAGCGCCCACTAGTCACACATCCTCAAGAACAACTCGTAGTACAATAATAAATACTCAAGATCCTCCTGAGGTAGGATTCAGACCTAGTCTTAATGTCTTAAGGAACATGATTATTAATGAAGGAAGACTAGATACAATTACAAAGGTTTATGACAAGTATCAAGAGGTAGATAAATATGAGATGCATTCTATGATCATCTCTCACATGATTAAGTTTAAAAAGTCAATTCTAGAACTTAAAACAGTGATACCAGACAAATTATGGAACATTCTAGAGATAATGAAAAGACATATAATTGAGGAAGATATGAGGATTAGAGAAGAAATATTGGATACTCTTCTCTCTATTTGTGCACATGATGAGAAGGCAATTCTATTAGATTTGGTAAAGCCTCATCAAAGAATGAAGATAAGGACTCTTCATATTATGAATATAGAGTATGAGTTAGTTGGGAAAGAGATTAAAAAATATTTTTCACAAGTGTTTATGGATAGACACATGTATCCATCAACAACACCTACAACAAAGGTAACTTCAGTTCATCCCAAATAGGTTATAGAACCAGTGATTCAGAATGCACCTAAGACAGGTCCACAAGTTTCTGCGCCTCCAGTTTCAATATACTCTTCTCTCTATTTGTGCACATGATGAGAAGGCAATTCTATTAGATTTGGTAAAGCCTCATCTCAGAACGAAGATAAGGACTCTTCATATTATGAATATAGAGTATGAGTTAGTTGGGAAAGAGACTGAAAAATCTTTTGCACAAGTGTTTATGGATAGACACATGTATCCATCAACAACACCTACAACAAAGGTAACTCCAGTTCATCCCAAATAGGTTATAGAACCAGTGATTTAGAATGCACCTAAGACAGGTCAACAAGTTTTTGCACCTCAAGTTTCAATAGCTTCTGATACAGAAAAGGATTTAGGAGATACTATAGTGATTGATGATATCAAAATATCCATGATCGCCTCTGACAATGATATGGACAAAGTTGAAAAAGCATTTGTAAGCACTAAGGAGGTGTGCACTGATGAAACATATTTACAACAAGATGAAGTTCCCTCTACAGATCCAACAGACTTGAATAAAGAGGAAGATAATAAAAATAATGAAACACCAGTCAAGGAGATCCCAGTAAAAAGTGAATGCATGGATACTAGTCAGAATACTATATTCACACCATCTATTCAACCATCTACTTCATTGTTGTCAGGCTTAACTCCTGACTCAACAAGTCTGGATGCATGGGGAGAAGAAGACTTGATCAAGATCAACATCCTAGCTATGGAAAAAGCCAAAGAGAAACAAGTTATGAGAAACCCTCTCTTTTTGGAATCAGTGAACATTCTGAATGATCTAGTGCCTGCAGACATGAAAGTAGCTAAAATTCAGTCAGTTGATGATGTAGACAGCATCCTAACAAGCTTCAAAGAACATTTTACAAGCTTAGTAGACTCAGCTACTAGAATTGTAGAAGATGAATATGAAAAGGAAAGATTAAATGAACTGGTAAAGAATTTTACCTTAGATTTAAACTCACTAAAGATTGGTTAGTCTATGTTGAAAGGGTTGGCTGCTAAAGGCAGAAATGTAATAGAAAACTACATGGACAGGGTGAAATTCACCTCTGAACATATCAAAAAGATAGAAGAGGTAGATATCTTGGTTGATAGTGTTAGAAAATCTGTTGAAACATCCATGCAAGACATGAACATCTGCAACAATATCTATCAAGGTCAATTGGACAAGATTGAAAAGGCAAAGTTTGAGATCAATAAGATAAGAATCAGGCAGACTCAACCGAGAAATGCGCTAGCCCCCTCCTTAGCAGTTCTAGATGAGAACACAAAATAGATTGATGCCACTATTGTCATGTATGATCAAGGTCCCTGCATAGATCTGATAAAAATGGAGAAGCTCACATATGCTCTTTGCGCCCATCTCCAGAAAGTTGATGCAATGAAGGCATTTTGGCAGAAAGAGATCAAGTCTCTTCAGATTGTATATCCAGATGTATACATGGAGTAAGTATCTAGAGACTTACAAGTTTTTGGACACTTTTTTCATTAATGTCAAAGGGGGATTAATGTATATAAAGAATAAGTGTATATATGGGGAGTAGTGTATGTATATGTTAAAAATATATAATGACATACTGTTCTTTTTGTGTTAAGTCAATTTTTAGTAACTTGGTCACATTCCTTTCTTGCCATTAATGACAAGGGGGGAGATTGTTGGAAAGTTGACTCCCAGAGAATACATGACTTATTTTGTGTTGTCATTATGGAAACAAAGTCATATAAAGTTTCTATCAAGTAAACTTGGAAGACAAAACTGACTAAGTATAGAAAACAGGGCAGACAAAGTTATGCAGTGATCAACTCACCAAGACACGTCCGAGTGATTGATTCAGGGTATGCACATTCACATATATGTTTTATTTACGTGTACATACTAAGTCCATACACACATGGTATGGAATGACAGTATGGATAAGTTACAACAAGAACAATACTACTGTAGTTCAAAAGACAAAGCATGGAGCCAACTTATGTTTTGGATCAGTGTATAATATTTTGTTGTGTAAAGGCCAAGCGCCTATGATAGTAAGTTTATAATCATGTCTTGATTAATGTAGTAAACATGCTTAAGCCAATTTGTTTGGAAGCGTTGTGTACTATGTTTTTGGGCCGACTATCATCTTGTTTTGGGTCACGTCTATATATGTAATGATAAGTTATATTAGAAGTGTCGAAGAATATGCATAAGAGATATATAGAAGA
Organism: Thuja plicata; assembly: GCA_018584345.1. Taxonomy (NCBI): domain Eukaryota; kingdom Viridiplantae; phylum Streptophyta; class Pinopsida; order Cupressales; family Cupressaceae; genus Thuja; species Thuja plicata. The sequence goes on from MU228137.1 coordinate 706,629, forward strand.
ATAGTATAGAGAAGTGAGGATAAGATAAAGCTCTTTAAGAGAGTAAGAGCATCAGTGCATACACATAATTGATCAGACAATAATGTAATCATAGTAGTTCACTTTGATATAGTGTATATCAACCATCAGAAGGTTGTAGCCTTCATCTTATTGAGCAGTGAGCTCTGGCAGTGAGCCATATACCTTTAATAGGGTTTTGTAAAGACTCCTAATAGGGTCATTTTACTTGCATTGTAAAGACTCCTTCTAACAGGGAAAAGGAACTTAGGTGAATTATACTAGTACAATATTTGTGGGTACTAATTTCCACCGGGGTTTTCCTCTGATCAAGGTTTCCCCGTAATCATATCATGTGTTATGTGTTCTTGTGTTAATATTCATTGGATGTATATTTGATTAATGTTTAAATTACTGAAATATAATAAATAGACAAACACTGATTCACCCCCCCCCACCCCCCTCAGTGTTTCTAACACAAAGAAAATGTATTCTTCCTGGGTGACTACAGAACTGACCACAAGTACATCGCTTTATGAAAAATAAAAAAGTGATATTGACACATCACAAGTCCAATTGATGATTCCACAACAATCAAAATTAAACATGATATCCCAAGAAAAATGTTCAAAATCTAAGTAGCATCAACCCAAAATTCTTGGCCCTTTACGTAGATAATTGGGATATCAAAAATAGACAACGAAAGAAAAATAAAAACCAAGTAGGAAACAATATCAAATGGGACATCAATACCAAAGCGCCAAAGGGTAAAACCTACATTTCAATATGTACCATATCTACAAAAAGTAGAACTACCAATAAAATATCAGCAATATGGGCCATAAAATTATGAATAGTAGAATTTGTTTCAATAAGTTGTTCACCGAAATGTCCAACAACAAGTAATGAAGCCTAATAAAAAATATGGATAACCAACAACACAAGTTTAACCATATTAAAAATAATAATATTCGAATCAATACTAGTAATAGAAAAAAATAGAGATCAATCATTTGATTTTTTGCACGAAGTACTCCAAGGTTATCAAATTTGGATCATCGTGATCACAACCTGACAAGAGGAATATTTTATAGAAAAAGATGTTATCCAAGAATGAATGATACATTAAAAACATGTCTCTTAATGATGAGGTGGCACAATAAATTGGGGGAATTGAGATGACAATTAGATGCATTATAGGTTAAAGAAATGTAGAAAGCTTGTATAGAGAAAGATTTATGCCCAAATCTATTTGACAGAAACTTGTATATACCTCTTTTTCCTAAAAAATTTGAATTACCAAAGTTTTCAAAAGTATATAGGAAAAGGAAATCCCAAATATCACATTAGATGATTTTATGCCTGTTATGTAGAGGTGGATTATGAAAATAGGTATCTTATCCATCTTTTCCCTTGAAGTCTCGGTGGGAAAGCAATGGATTGGTATGCAAGAATGCCAGGAAACATAAAATCATGGAGGAAATTAGCTGAATTTTTTTTTTGAATTTTAAATTTAATATTGCAAATCACATCACCTTCACTAATTTATCTACAACAAGGAAAAAAGACAAATGAACCTTTTAGGATGTTTCTATTTTGGTGGATAAATATTGTCAGTTAATGTGGAAATTGGATATTTTTGAAGAACGAAATGTAAACTTGTTTATTTAAAATATTGTACCATAAATCGTGTATGAGCTAAACTCTAAAATTTGATGTGTAAATGAAAAACTCATTAATAAAGGGAAAAATGGGACATCAATACCAAAGGGCACAACCCGCATTTCAATATGTACTATATCCAAAAAAAGTACAACTAGCAATGCAATATCAACAATATGAGACATAAAATTATGAATAGTAGAATTTGTTTGAATAAGTTGTTTACCCAAGTGTCCAACAACAAGTAATCAATCCTAATGAACTATATGGATAACCATTGACACAATTTGAAGAATGTCAAAAACAATAATATTCAAAACAATAATAGGAATGGAAAAATTTGAAGATCAATCATTTGATTTTTTTGCACCAAGAACTCCAAGGATATCAAATTTGGATCATCATGGTCACAACCTGACAAGAGGAATAGTTTATAGAAAAATACCTCATCCAAGAATGAACAATTACAAGAAAGATCATGAGGTGGCATAACAAATTGGGGACTTGAGATGACAATTAGAAGTATTATAGGTTAAAGAAATGAAGAAATATTATATAGAGAAATATTTATGCCCAAATAAATTTGATAGAAACTTGTCTATGCCTCCTTTTCCAAAAAATTAGAAGTACCAAAGTTTAAAATATACAAAGGAAAAGGAAATCTAAAAGATCACATTAGAGAATTTTATGCCTCTTGTATAGAGGTGGATTATGAAAATGAATATCTTATCCATCTTTTCCTTTGAAGTATTTGTTTGAAAGTAATGGATTGGTACGCAAGAATGCCAAGAAAGAAAATATCACGGAGGAAATTAGCTCAAAATTGTTTTTCTCATTTTAGCTTTAACATTGAAAATCGTCACTTTGACTAATTTATGTACAACAAGGAAAACGTCAGATGAACCTTTTATGATCTTTCTATTTTGATCGATAAATATTCTTAGTTAATATGGAAATTTGATATTTTGGAAGAACAAAATGTAAACTTGTTTATATAAAATCTTGTGCCATAAATGATGTATGAGCTAAAAATTAAAACTCCAAGTGTAATTAAAAAACTCATTAAGACAGACAAATATTGAAGAGGCTCTTGTTCAAAAAGGAATAATCAAAATAAATATAAAGAAATAAAACATGAGAATATCAAATGAGAAATATGAATTCTAGTATTGAACAAGAAAGTTACAAATAGCAGTGTTGTTGATGAAAAAATGATTAGAAACACACAAGAAAAGATCAATCTTCAAGGACCCATGGTCTCAAATACACAAATGACTTCTCTACTACAACAACAATAAATAAATATAGTAAAATAGATTCAACAGTGCCAACCTCCTAGATCTAAAGATGCACCTCCTAGACAATACACAACACTGGGAGAACCTATCAAATTTGCACTGCAACAATTGGTCCAATCCAATTTTATTCAATTACCAGAGATAAAAGATGAACCAACTATCAAAAAACCATAGTAGGATTATAATAAGTATTTTGATTATCATTGGATAAAAGGGTATAATATTTATTCATGTTTTAAATTCAATCATCTTGTACAAGAATTAATCAATGAATGTATAATCAAACTGGAACCTCCTACAAGATCCTCAAATGTTGATCTCAGATTTTTCAATACTTCTTTTCTTAATCATGGGAAAGGAAAATCCTCCAGTATAAATTATGACCGCAAAGACAATGTAAATTACAATAGAACCTCCTGTTGGTGCCCAAAAATGCTGAATTGGATTTCCTATGTACTTGCCAATCCAATGTTTAGAAAACCAATTGTTTTTGGCCAACTAATGGGAATGATCGATTATGATCCTCTTCCCCTACACTTCTGGCTCTACAAGACCAAGGCGGGTGAACCTTCACCTGAATAGGGTTTTTATAGCAGATAACTTGTGTATGGATCTCAAACTTCTATCTCTCAAAGTATGGCAAGTAGGCTTGAATAAATCAAATTGTAAGCAATATATCATAAACTGTAAACTGAAATACTTGGAGTAATTGAAAGAATGCTTAGCAAATATGTATGTAAATTAAAATAAATAGATAGATAAGATATCACAAAACTATAACAATGAACTGAATAACTATAATCCAAATAATGATTAGACCAGTGCCTTATTCTATCATGGGCAATAGAGTCAA
>MU228137.1:750326-765504 GCA_018584345.1 Thuja plicata
TAGACATATATACTTAATAAAGCCACATAAATAGTGGATAGCTAATGAGGAGAGGAAGCTACATAACATATCCTAGCAAATACAAATAGCTATAAGAAGCATATATCTACGCAAAGCTTACATTACTAAAATGAAGTGGGAAGAGCTGTTCTTCAAGTATTTGGAGCTGCATCAGGGCTTTCAACTTCAAGAGAGGAAGCAGCTCCTTCCGTTTCACTTCCTTCACTTTCAGGAGGGGTTGCAGTTTGAGGGGAGCCTTCTATTTCCTGGGCTACTGTAGTCTGAAGAAGAGTGGATCCAAATATGAGGCCTAGCAGAACACAGCACATTATCTTTGAACCAGACGCCATTTCTAACTCACTAATCGATTTTCTTCAGAAAAGGAACGCCTTCGACGTAATAACTGCAAAACCCTAAAAAAAAAACATGGGAATGGGCATCTGTCGGAACAGGTAGTCTTGATTACCTAAATAGACCAAGAATCTTGTTTCAGAGAGGAAGACTTTGCGCTCCTTGGTTCCTTTGCGCTCCTTGGTCCTCTGCCGCACTTGTTTCGCTCTGCGCGCAAGTGACAGTAATTGAAGTGTAAAATGAAGTTACATTTTCTTTTTTTTTACCTTTATGCACGTGTTGGTCACAATTTCGACCAACACGGGCATAAAAGTAAAAAAAAGAAAAGTTAACTTTTATATTGCGACCAAACAAAACAATTTTGCAAGTTGTTCGAAAAGTTTGGTCGCAATTTAGGGTCAAATCTATTAGTGCTACTACATTTGAGACCAAATTTTGAATTTATTTTAATGAATCTGGTATTTTTTTTTTTGTAATAGGCCCCGATGTTGTTGGTATTCCGATGGGTTTTCAATAAACCATTGGGATTCCGAAAGTTTCGGGGTATAGATGAAAACAAAAAGTGAAACACCCAAATCATTTTTATTTTGATTGCAGCGAAAAGGAGTGGGAGAAAATGCGTGGGTGAAAGCTTCATCTTCATTGCATTGCATTTTATTTTGGTTGCAGCGAAAAGGAGTTGGAGAAAACGCGCAGGTGAAAGCTTCATCTTAATTGAGAAGGTATGTGATTTATTCATCTTCATTGCATTGCATTTTATTTGATCCTGAATGGTCTCTGAAATGATAGTATTTCACTGGTGTCGTGCCCTAGGCTGTGCTTTATCTCTATTGTTTGCCATTATTGGTGCTTGTGCTAAAGGATATTGATTCACTATTTTGAAAAGTTTGAATTCACGTTTGTTTATATTACTGGCACGTTTAATGACGCCATTGTATACTGTTGAGATGCTCACTGAAATGATCACATTCTACTGGTATCATGCCCTAGCCCGTGCTTTTAATCAATTATTTGATGTTATTGATGCTTGTGCTCAAGGATATCAATTTTTTTGAAATGTCGACTGTGGTTATCAAATGAACAACCCGTGAGATTCTAGCTAGGCTCCATTTGTATTGATAGGTTAGTGCATCAAATGTATTGTATCATTCATAGTTGAGACTTTGTTAAAGGGAAATAGGACAAAGAACAATTCTGATTTATGAAGATTTAAACCCTAGATTTATACCCTAGAGAAGTATATGCAGATTTACGGATGTAGTTGCAAGATACATAGAAACTGATAATTCACAAGAAATCCATGCATCTAATTTGAATAGGGATTATTACAAAAGAAATAGGGTACTCAAATGGCCCAATCATCTGGACCTTGACTGTCCTCTCAACTAGTGACCCTTCAAAATTGGGTTATCATGCAATCAATGAGTGATCCTTTTGTTGTGTGTGTCATGAACTTACTCTTGCATTTCCAATTTTGTAATGTGATCATGTTTTTTATTGTCTTACCTGGATCATATAGTATTATAGATATTTTTCTTTGTTAGGCTGCCATGTTGAAATGCAACAATCACTTCTATTACAAAATTTTTAACATGTCTGTTTTATTGTGATTAGATTGAAGCAAACACCTAAGAAGATTGGTTTTGTTTCATCTCATTCAAAAATGATCAAAACTAGAAAAAACAAGTTCCTATAAGTCTCTTGACATGTCCATTCTTTTGGTACCACACACTTTTCATGACATCAAGTCATTATCTTATATGATATCCAGCACCACTCCATGAGCCTACATTGCTACATTATTCTTTTTCTCTAGCTTGGGTAATCTTGACAATACTATCTTTGAGGGTTGCATTCACCCTCTAAATCCATAATTATCTATTCACCTCATCCTTCAGCCTTCTAATCCATCTGTAATGATCTCTAACTTGCTAGACATTGGGTGCAAACCAATGTGATCTTGCTTGAGATTGGTTAATCCCTACAGTTCTAAAAAAAGTAAAAAATGATCATGAAAAAAATCTAAAAATTCCTAAAAATTCCTAAAAAAATGATCATCTTGGTGAAAAATTAGCAATATGCGCCTTAATGCGTCAGTGAAAAAAATTAAAAATTTGAAAAATACAAAAAAATTGAAAAAGAAGACAAAGTGCCTTGGTGAAAACCTGGTAAACAGACACCATGGTAGAAAAAATATAATCTCTTCCAAGTAGGTGAAAACCTAGTAAACATGCACCTCATGTACTCAGCGCTCCATCTATGAATGCTCACTCTTAGAAATCCTTTGCTTCAATTTGCAAATAGCTTTTAGTCACTTTTGTGACACTCTGGTTCTTCTGAGAACCCTCCTGGCTTGAAACCAATCCAGATTCATAACCTGGGGGCAATTAAATTGGCTTTGTCCTAGAAGTATGAGTCAAGTCAGTCATCTTCGTTCACTACTAGAGGCATGGGTCCCCAAATTTGATCATATCTTTGGCTTACACCAGAGTAAGTAATCTTGTCATTTCTCAAGGAAAACTCACTACTGACACAAATAGGTGTTTCAAAACACCCTAATCAACAGTGTTTATTAACACTATCTTTGGATGCATCTGTGTTTCTTAATACATTTGATATTGCAAACATAAACAACAGATCAATATCAATCAAACACATAGCACTCACAAGCACAATGGTGTTTATCAACACCTCCTACATATACACATCTGAAAACATTGAAACTGGTTGAAGTATGCTAAACTTCTGTTTATATGTTGTTTTTTCTCATTGATTTTGTTAATCTTTTCTTTGTCTACTGCTTATTGGTGTGGTCTCAAAGATCCAAAAATGTCAAATAAACATGGTGTATGTGATAAGATCTCCTGCATTAAGTCAGAAAAGCCTCACATCCCTTGATCCTATTTATTTGTACACCAAGGTGAGGTCGGGACTATCTCCTTGACTATTATTGCTCTGCTTGTTTATACAAGATTGCACTCTTGGTTATCTTGGCTTTGAATGCCTCTATACTCGTGTACTCTTGCAAAATCAACTAGAAACAACGTTCAGGTCATCTCAATTTTTTTGCCTCGATGCTTACGTTAGTTTCTTATATCTTATCCGATGAAAAGTCATATTCATATTCTTATGGTCGCAATGGCACCAGTAAGGATTGCATCGACTCCGATGTTCCAAAAAATGATCAATGATTAAAATTTTCAATGCTAAAGATCCAGTGACTACACCTTAGGTTGCATTCATGTTAGTCTTGCATCTACATTTGCTTTTGCATCTGCATAGTGATGAAATCAGCATAATAACTCTATCTCTATCCAATGTGAAGGATCTGAGACTCCAATCGATCAATCTGCTCATCGTCAAGTGGTTAGTTGTGCATAAACATGATACCCCTTGCTAATTTGATTGTCATGATTCCATTTTCAGGATCAAAATCAAAATCTGAAATTGACCGCTTCCACAACCAATGGAAATCTCTAATTCATTTCTTTTAATCAATCCATGTATCATAAGTTTGGTCAATCTTGGTAAACACGACCTCTCATCAAGTAGATATTTTGTCCTAAGCATGTGGGGCCTATTTCTAATCAGATCAGCTTCTTCTTGAATCATGTTATCAATCAAATTACTTCTCATGAATGGGGGCACCTATCCATATTTCAATTTCACTCTCGAGGGGGCAGGATCAGGATATCAACATTCTAGTGATCACATCCTCAATCAAAACCCCATCGCTTGGGGCATCTCAACTTCATCACATCAAATCAAGTTGCGATCATCTTAAATCAAAGGAAACCTAATCAATGGTTTTATATAGTGGTGAATACACTCAAACCCAAACAAGATCGCTCTTATACGGGATATTCATTATTGAAACTAGATACATTGATCAAATTGGCATCATCACTTCAAATCAAGTCAATTTTCTTGCTAATCAAATCTCTTAACACTAATCAGTTTCATCGCATCAAATCAAGCTGGTTATTTGTTCAAACCAATCAAAAAGGTTTAAGAGTTCCTGACATATGTTTAGTTTTATCGCTTCAAATCAAACTGAGTATTCTATTTAGATCTTTTTATCAATCTTCGTCCAATCAAGCTCAAAGTTAGTCTTCTTCCTCAAAACAATGGTTTCATCACTTCAAATTTAACTATTCTAGGTCCTCTCGCTAACATCTCTTTGAATTAATGCATTGATCGCACATCAATACAAAGAGGGGCACATGTAATCACCTAAAAATGGTCATCTAAACCCTAGACCCCCAATCTCAACATTTAATCAAGAAACCCTAATCTTGATTATTCTAAGTCCTAAATCAAATAGGCAATTCTTCAAATCGAACTGATCTGACCTAAACACTAGGTCCTAATCAATCATTGTACTTGATTAATTAATTAATTCCTGAAATCATATTACATTGGAAAATAAACCTTATATTAATTATTTAACTGATATTCTGATATATTAATTAAATAAAAATTATAAAATTGTCAATCAAATCAAAAAATAATTAAATTAATTATAAAAACATAAATGTGCATTCAAAATCAATTAATTTATTAAAAATGCATATGACATCATGAAATCCAGTTAACTGATTTATCATTTGGAAACAATCCAATTCTACATAGTTACCTGATTCTCATCTATCTATCATTTTGGAAAGATTTCAGTTAACTGAAAACTGATTTTGGAAGTTTCCAAAATAACTAATCAGTCAGTTTACTCAACTGACTCTCTCGACCAATCACATTGTTTACACCTGGATTGTGCTTCTTCAATCGAATATGACCCACTCTATTTGTTCTATCTCGACTATCGATTCAAGAGAGATTTCTATAAAAGAGAAACTCTTTTCCTTCACAAAGGATCCTAACTTTTTATTAATATTATTATACTAAATTTTCATTCTAGTATTCTTAGCATTTCAGCTTTCATTTATTTAGTATTATTGTTTATTATTTTCAAGCATGCAAATATAATCTTAGAGCACACTTGAATTTGGTGTTTTTAAAATGAATATCTCACATTTCATTGTGTGCTTCTAAAACTGAATCTAATTAGCTTGGATGAACAATAAATTGCATAATCATTTATAACAATCATATAGCTCTAAATCATTCATTTAGTTCTTTGGTGTAGTCGCTGAGCTTGCAATGATCTGAGAGCAAGCTCATACTCCTGCCTTCTAGAAAGAAACAGGTCGACTCATTCAGACATGCAGGATGAATGAATCCATATTCATTTCTATATGCAACTGAAGAATAATGACATATGTTGAAGTGCACTGCTAAAGTAGAGGTCCACTTTAAGCATAGACAAAACCTCATACGGTGTGTAACAAAATGGAGGTATCAAATCCCGTTGTAAACATCCTATCTATTTTTTTTATATTGATAATTCTCTGTCAAAGATCAAGGTATTAGTTCCATTATTAGAAATGATAAAATTCCCATAGTACATACATAATGCAATAAGTTTAATCAACAACATACCTAAGGATCAGAAGGATTCCAAAAGTAGCATGGTGGAGGAACCTGATCCACAAGTTTACATTGGTACTACTTCAACCAAGAATCCTTTCCAGGAAGACCCCTTTTATATCTTATTATTAATAACAACCTGGTAAAAAATTGTATGATCGATTCGAGAGATGATCTAAATATCATGCCACATGATGTTATGAAAGAGTTTGGCTTGAATTTTGATACTACATATGGAAAATGCTATGACATGGATAACAAGTTAGTTCCAGTAGCTGGTATATAATAAAAGATATCGGATTTAAAAGTGTTTAGTGTCTAGAAGCTACATATAGAAATCATATTAATATCTATTGTAGAAGTATCTCCTATATGGTATGCTTTTGTCTAGCCAATTGATTGGACTAGTTGGAGGACATGTTCAACCTGATTTATCTTCTACTACCATCTTAGTAAATGAAAAATGAGTTAGAATAGATAGAGAGCCAAGATCCTTGTATATCATTGAGAATTTGAACCCAAATACACTGACATTCTTTTTTCATTTAGACATATAAAATTTTACAGTTCAGGTTGTGGAGCTAAAGGTAATGAACACTGATCCAATCATGATACATGCGTAAAAGAGTTAGGGTAAAATTTAGAAAATGTATTTGAAAGGAGCATATGGTAAATATGGGAATGGGGCAGGAATTTTTTTTATATCCCTTATTCGTACGACGTTCAAATACTCCTTCTTGTTAACTTTTTGTTGTACAAATAATGTTACAAAGTATGAAGCATTTTTTCTAGGGATGAATATTTCCTGTAAATATTGAGTCAGATTATTGACTATTTTCGAAGATTTAGAGTTGATTATCTCCCAAGTAAGACAAAAATATAGCACTTATAGTGCAAGAATCAAACACTATACAATTGAGGTGTGGGATACTATTGAGTGGTTTGATGCTTTCTCCATAGATTGGGTAGACAGATCAAAAAATATCATGGCTGATTTCCAAGGAAATGTTGCTCTAAGAATTGATGATAATAATTTGTATTGTGTGTCTGTGATAGAAGTAAAAACTAGACCTTTGGTCCCTACCAATGTCTGTAATTGGAAAGTCTTAGAAGATGATGAATATTTTTTGATATTCCTCAAATGTGAAGATAAATATCAAAATCAGGAGGTTGGTTTTAATGTCGTTGTAGAAAACAAAGATGGGAATTAAACTATGTTTGATAAGAATATGGTGCAATTTAAAACTAATAATATTCCTAGAGGATTGGTACCTCTTGAAAGAAATTTTGACAAGGAATATCAAATAGAGAAAAATTCCATATCTCCTATTAATGAGGACATTGAAATAGTAAATTTTGGTACTTATGAGGCACCCAAGGAAGTTTTCAATAGTAGAAAACTTACACCAAAGATAAGAGTTGAATTTATAACATTGTTAAGAAAATACAGACATGTGTTTTCATGGTCTTATGATTATCTAAAAGCCTACATAGAAGACCGTTTCCAGCATGACATCACACTTAATCCTGATGCAAATCCATACATACAAAGGTAGAGGCCCATAAATCCTACACTCAAACCTAAAATGATGGAAGAATTAATGAATCTCAGTGAAGGTAGGATAATTAAGCCTATCAGGAATTCTAATTAGGTGTATAATTTGGTTCCAGTAAGAAAAAAATCCATATCAACATTCTAGTGATCACATTCTACTGGTATCATGCCCTAGCCCATGCTTTAAATCCATTATTTGATGTTATTGATGCTTGTGCTCAAGGATATCAATTTTTTTGAAATGTCAACTGTGGTTATCAAATGAACAACCCGTGAGCTTCTAGCTAGGCTCCATTTGTATTGATAGGTTAGTGCATCAAATGTATTGTATCATTCATAGTTGAGACTTTGTGAAAGGGAAATAGGAAAAAGAACAATTTTGATTTATGAAGATTTAAACCCTAGATTTATACCCTAGAGAAGTATACCCTAGATTTATATCCATGCATCCAATTTGAATAGCGATTAATAAAAAAGAAATAGGGTACTCCAATGGCCCAATCATCCAGACCTTGACTATCCTCTAAACCAGTGACCCTTCAAAATTGGGTTATCATGCAATCAATGAGTGATCCTTTTGTTGTGTGTGTCATGAACTTACTCTTGCATTTCCAATTTTGTAATGTGCTCATGTTTTTTATTATCTTCCCCGGATCATATAGTATTATAGATATTTTGCTTTGTTAGGCTGCCATGTTGAAATGCAACAATCACTTCTATTACAAAATTTTGAACATGTCTATTTTATTGTGATTAGATTGAAGCAAACACCTAAGAAGATTGGTTTTGTTTCATCTCATTCAAAAATGATCAAAACTAGAAAAACAAGTTCCTATAAGTCTCTTGACATGTCCATTATTTTGGGACCACACACTTTTCATGACATCAAGTCATTATCTTATATGATATCTAGCACCGCTCCATGAGCCTACATTGCTGCATTATTCTTTTTCCCTAGCTTGGGTAATCTTGACGATACTGTCTTTGAGGGTTGCATTCACCCTCTCCATCCATAATTGTCTATTCACCTCATCCTTCAACCTTCTAATCCATATGTAATGATCTCTACCTTGCTAGACATTGGGTGCAAACCAATGCGATCTTGCTTGAGATTGGTTAATCCCTAAAGTTCTAAAAAAAGTGAAAAATGATTGTGAAAAAAATCTAAAAATACTAAAAAGTCCTGAAAAAATGATCATCTTGGTGAAAAATTAGCAATATTCGGCTTAATGTGTCAATCAAAAAAATTGAAAATTTGAAAAATACAAAAAAATTGAAAAAGAAGACAAAGTGCCTTGGTGAAAACCTGGTAAACAGACACCATGGTAGAAAAAATATAATCTCTTCCAAGTAGGTGAAAACCTAGTAAACATACATCTCTTGTACTCAGCACTCCATCTATTAATGCTCACTCTTGGAAATCCTTTGGTTCAATTTGCAAATAGCTTTCAGTCACTTTTGTGACACTCTGGTTCTTCTAAGAAACCTCCTAGCTTGAAACCAATCAAGATTCATAACTTGGGGATAATTAAATCGGCTTTGTCTGAGAAGTATGAGTCAAGTCAGTCATCTTCATTTGCTTCTAGAGGCATGAGTCCCCAAATTTGATCATATCTTTAGCTTACACCAGAGTAAGTAATGTTGTCATTTCTCAAGGAAAACTCACTACTGACACAAATAGGTGTTTCACAACACCCTAATCAATAGTGTTTATTAACACTATCTTTGGATGCATTTGTGTTTCTTAAAACATTGGATATCACAAATGTAAACAACAGATCGATAGCAATCAAACACATAGCACTCATAAGCACAATGGTGTTTCTCAACACCTCCTACATATACACATCTGAAAACATTGAAACTAGTTGAAGTATGCTGAACTTTTGTTTGTATGTTGTTTGTTCTCATTGATTTTGTTGATCTTTTATTTGTCTACGAGTTGTTGGTGTGGTCTCAATGATCCGAAAACATCAAATAAACATGGTGTATGTGATAAGAGCTCTTGCATTAAGTTAGAAAAGCCTCACATCCCTTGATCCTATTTATTTGTACACAAAGTTAAGGTCAGGACTATCTCCTTGACTATTATTACTCTACTTGTTTACGCAAGATCACACTCTTGGTTATCTTGGCTTTGAATTCCTTGATACTAGTGTACTCTTGCAAAATCAACTAGAAACAACGTTCAGGTCATCTCAATTTTTTTGCCTCGATGCTTACGATAGTTTCTTATATCTTATCCCATGAAAAGTCATATTCATATTCTTATGGTCGCAATGGCACCAGTAAGGATTGCATCAACTCTGATGTTCCAAAAAATTCTCAATGATTAAACTTTTCAATGCTAAAGATTCAGTGACTACACCTTAGGTTGCATTCATGTTAGTCTTGCATCTACATTTGCTTTTGCATCTGCATAGTGATGAAATTAGCATAATAACTTTATCTCTATCCAACGTGAAGGATCTGAGACTCTAATCGATCAATCTGCTCATCGTCAAGTGGTGAATTATGCATGAACATGATACCCCTTGCTAATTCAACTGTCATGATTCCATTTTTAGGATCGAAATCAAAATCTGAAATTGACCGCTTCCACAACCTACAAAAATCTCTCATTCATTTCTTTTAATCAATCCATGTATCATATGTTTGGTCAATCTTGGTAAACATGACCTCTCATCAAGTACATATTTTGTCCTAACCATGTGGGACCTATTCTAATCAGATCAGCTTCTTCTTGAATCATGTTATCAATCGAATTACTTCTCTTGAATGGGGCACCTATCCATATTTCGATTTCACTCTCGAGGGGGCAGGATCAGGACATCAACATTCTAGTGATCACATCCTCAATCAAAACCCCATCGCTTGGGGCATCTCAACTTCATCACATCAAATCAAGTTGAGATCATCTTAAATCAAAGGAAACCTAATCAATGGTCTTATATAGTGGTGAATACACTCAAACCCAAACAAGATCGCTCTTATACGGGCTATTCATTATTGAAACTAGGTACATTGATCAAATTTGCTTCATCACTTCAAATCAAGTCAATTTTCTTGCTAATCAAATATCTTAACGCTAATCAGTTTCATTGCATCAAATCAAGCTAGTTATTTGTTCAAACCAATCAAAAAGTTTTAAGAGTTCCTGACAGATGTTCAGTTTTATCCCTTCAAATCAAACTGAGTATTCTGTTTATATCTTTTTATCGATCTTCGTCTAATCAAGCTCAAAGTCAGTCTTCTTCCTCAAAATAATGGTTTCATCACTTCAAATTTAACTATTCTAGGTCCTCTCGCTAATATCTCTTTGAATTAATGCATTGATCGCACATCAATACAAAGACGGGCAAATGTAATCACCTAAAAATGGTTATCTAAACCCTAGACCCCCAATCTCAACATTTAATCAAGAAACCCTAATCTTGATTATTCTAAGTCCTAAATCAAATAGGCAATTCATCAAATCTGAACTGAACTAACCTAAACACTAGGTCCTAATCAATCATTGTACTTGATTAATTAATTAGTTCCTGAAATCATATTACATTGGAAAATAAACCTTATATTAATTATTTAACTGATATTCTGATATATTAATTAAATAACAATTATAAAATTGTCAATCAAATCAAAAAATAATTAAATTAATTATAAAAACATAAATGTGCATTCAAAATCAATTAATTTATTAAAAATGCATATGACATCATCAAATCCAGTGAACTAATTTATCATTTTGGAAACAATCCAGTTCCACACAGTTACCTGATTCTCATCTATCTATCATTTTGGAAACATTTGAGTTAACTGAAAACTGATTTTGGAAGTTTCCAAAATAACTAATCAGTCAGTTTATTCAACTGACTCTCTCGACCAATCACATTGTTTGCACATGGATTGTGCTTCTTCAATCGAATCTGACCCACTCTATTTGTTTGATCTCGATTGTCGATTCGAGAGAGATTTCTATAAAAGAGAAACTCTTTTCCTTCACAAAGGATCCTAACTTTTTATTAACATTATTATACTGAATTTTCATTCTAGTACTCTTAGCATTTCAGCTTTCATTTATTTAGTATTGTTGTTTATTATTTTCAAGAATGCAAATATAATCTTAGAGCACACTTGAATTTGGTATTTTTAAAATGAATATCTCACATTTCATTGTGTGCTTCTAAAATTGAATCTAATTAGCTTGGATGAAAAACAAATTGCATAATAATTTAGATCAATCATATACCTATAAATCATTCATTTAGTTCTTCGGTGTAGTCACTGAGCTTGCAATGATCTGAGAGCAAGCTCATACTCCTGCCTTCTAGAAAGAAGTAGGACGACTCATTCAGACATGTCGGATGAATGAATCCATAAACATTTATATATGCAACTAAAGAATAATGACTATGTTGAAGTGCACTGCTAAAGTCGAGGTCCACTTTGAGCACACACAAAATCTCATAAGGTGTGTTACAAAATGGAGGTATCAAATCCCGTTGTAAACGTCCTATCTATTGTTTTTTATATTGATAATTCTCTGTCACAGATCAAGGTATTAGTTCCATTATTAGAAATGATAAAATTCCCATAGTACATACATAATGCAATAAGTTTAATCAACAACATACCTAAGGATCAGAAGGATTCCAAAAGTAGCATAGTGGAGGAACCTGATCCACAAGTTTACATTGGTACTACTTTGACCAAGAATCCTTTCTAGGAAGACCCCTGTTATATCTTATTATTAATAACAACCTGGTAAAAATTTGTATGATCGATTCGAGAGATGATCTAAATATCATGCCACATGATGTTATGAAAGAGTTTGGCTTGAATGTTGATACTACATATGGAAAATGCTATGACATGGATAACAAGTTAGTTCCGGTAGCTGGTATATAATAAAAGATATCGGATTTAAAATTGTTTAGTGTCTAGAAGCTACATATAGAACTCATATTAATATCTATTGTAGAAGTATCTCCTATATGGTATGCTTTTGTCTAGCCAATTGATTGAACTAGTTAGAGGACATGTTCAACCTGATTTATCTTCTACTACCATCCTAGTAAATGCAAAACGAGTTAGAATAGATAGAGAGCCAAGTTCCTTGTATATCATTGAGAATTTGAACCCAAATACACTCACATTCTTT
The DNA here is from genome assembly GCA_018584345.1 of Thuja plicata. Classification (NCBI taxonomy): domain Eukaryota; kingdom Viridiplantae; phylum Streptophyta; class Pinopsida; order Cupressales; family Cupressaceae; genus Thuja; species Thuja plicata. Next base: position 762,881 of record MU228137.1, read on the forward strand.
TTTCATTCAGACATATAAAATTTTACAATTTAGGTTGTGGAGCTAGAGGTAATGAACACTGATCCAATCATGATACATGCTGAAAAGAGTTAGGGTAAAAATTAGAAAATGTTTTTGGAAGGAGCATATGGTAAATATGGGAATGGGGCAGGAATTTTTTTTATATCCCTTATTCGTACGACATTCAAATACCCCTTCTTGTTAACTTTTTGTTGTACAAATAATGTTACAGAGTATGAAGCATTTTTTCTAGGGATGAATATTTCCTGTAAATATTGAGTTAGATTATTGACTATTTTTGGAGATTTAGAGTTGATTATCTCCCAAGTAAGACCAAAATATAGCACTTATAATGCAAGAATCCAACAATATACAATTGAGGCGTGGGATACTATTGAGTGGTTTGATGCTTTCTCCATAGATTTTGTAGACAGATCAAAAAATATCATGGTTCATTTCCTAGGAAATGTTGCTCTAAGAATTGATGATACTAATTTGTATCGTGTGTCTGTGATAGAAGTAAAAACTAGAACTTTGGTCCCTGCCAATGTCTGTAATTGGAAAGTCTTAGAAGGTGATGAATATTTGTTGATATTCCTCAAATGTGAAGATAAATATCAAAATCAGGAGGTTGGTTTTAATTTCATTGTAGAAAACAAAGGTGGGAATTAAACTATGTTTGATAAGAACATTGTTAAGAAAATACAAACATGTGTTTTCATGGTCTTATGATTATCTAAAAGCCTACATAGAAGACCCTTTCCAACATGAGATCACACTTAAGCCTGATGCAAATCCATACATACAAAGGTAGAGGCCCATAAATCCTACACTCAAACCTAAAATGATGGAAGAATTGATGAATCTCACTGAAGGTAGGATAATTAAGCCTATCAGGAATTCTAATTAGGTGTATAATTTGGTTCCAGTAAGAAAAAAATAATGGTGATATAAGGTTTTATGTCAATTTTAGAAACTTAAATATGTCATAACTTAAAGATAACTATGCACTACCTAATATGGATGGTCTATTAGAAAGACTTACTGGTAAAAAATTAATATTTGTGATGGATGGCTTCTTGGGTTATAATAAAGTCAAGGTGACAGAGAGTGAACAATAAAAAACTACATTTACTACCCCATGGGGAACTTATGTTTATGTAAGAATTTTATTTGGACTGAAAAATCTAGGTTCCACTTTTCAGTGAGCTATGGATGTTGCATTTAGAGAATTGATAAATGTGATCATGGAGGTTTATCAAAATTACCTTATAGCTTATTCAAATAAGGTGGATGAATATTGTAAGCACTTGGAAATTTGTTTCTTAAAGCTCTAGAATATGGGATATCTCTCAAACCAAAGAAACATTATTTTGGAGTAATTAAAGAAAAGTTCACGGGGCGTATTGTGTCTAAGAAAGGGGTAAATATCGATCCTAAAGAATTTATTCTATTGATATAATACCTATCCTTAAAAAAGTAAAAGTGGTCAAGTCATTCTTTGGTCATATTAACCTCATCAGAAGATTCATATCAAAATTTGAAGAGATAGTTAAATCCATTTCAAGGATGTTGAAGTAGGGAGTGAGTTTGAACTGAACAGCTGAAGGTATTGATGTCTTTGTAAACATTAAGAGATAAATTAAAGAGGCCCCTATTTTGAAATCCGCATAATTCTCTTAAAATTTATAGATATTTTATTTTCCTTAATACCATATCATAGTAGCAGTGATTTTGTAGAAGAATGATCAGGGAGATGAACAACCTATTTCATTTTATAGAAAAACACTGCATGATACAGAAGTAAAGTATAACATTACTGAGAAACAAGTGTATGCACTAGTTAAAGAAATAAATTCTTGTAGACCTTACTTGGTAGGAGCATAGGTAATTACATCTGTAACAAATGTTGTGGTGAAGGATATTATTTAGACAATCTATGGTTACTAGAAGAAGATGCAGATGGATGAATCAAATTCAAGAATTCAACATCAGCATCTATATTACCAAACTGGTACGAGGTCCTGGGTTATAGAAGCTAAAGGCTGAGTAAAATTTGGAGGCCACCTCGGTAAATCATGTAAAGTTAAAGGATGTAGTTAGAAGTATTGAGAGATTCCCTTGGTATATTGTTTATTATATCAAGCATATGAAATTTCCCAAGGAGCTGAATGATAATAATAAAAAGGGTCTTTCAAGTTGCAAGCATCTAGTTATATTCTTATTCAAAGAGATCTTTATTGGAAAATTATGAATGAGTACTACTATTTTTCTTAGATGAAAAAAAAGATAGAGAATTTATGAAGTAACTAAATGATGGTGTATGTGGTGGACATTTATCAGCGAAAAAAGATTCTCACAAAATTTTCAAAGCAAGTTATTATTGACCTAATATATTCTATGATTCTCATGAATATGTAAAGAAAAGTGAGCCATGCCAGAGATTCTAAAAAAAAATTAAATATTAGGGAGAACTTCTGCCAAGACCTTTGCAAACAGAGGAGCCTTTTCAAATGTGTGGCATTGATTTTATTGGTTAAATTCATGACAAATAAAGTTAGGACATAGGTTGGTCTTAGTGGCTACTGACTGTTTCACTAAGTGGGTGGAGGAAATACCCACTA
>MU228137.1:765554-777350 GCA_018584345.1 Thuja plicata
AAATAAAGTTAGGACATAGGTTGGTCTTAGTGGCTACTGACTGTTTCACTAAGTGGGTGGAGGAAATACCCACTAGGAAGGCTACTAGAAAAGTGGTGACAATTTTTTTGATGGATAACATCTTCACTAGATTTGGAGTTCCATGCAAATAGATTACAAATAATGGCATGTGTTTCAGATCTAAAGAGTTTGTAGATTTTTGTGATAGCTATGGGATTGTAGTTTCATATGCTTCTTCTTATCACCCCTAGGGTAATGGAGAGATATAATAAACAAATAAAAATATATTGAAAATCATCAAGAATATATTGTCTAATAAGAAGAGGACATGAGATTTCAAGTTATCATTGCTAGTATGGGCTCTCAGGATAACATTTAATATGTCTATTAGCTTCTGACCCTTCGAGTTTGTGTTTGGGAAAAAAGAAAGGTTACCATTGAAAAAATTTTTACATATTTACAAATTTTTGATAGAGGAAGCTATTGATGATGTAAATTTTATGAGTGACTGATTAGAGTAGTTGATTGAACTTGATGAAAGTAGGGAAAAATCACAAAAGAAGAATAAAAAAATACACAAGCAGTAGAAAAATCTACATGACAAAAGGACCACTAATAGGATCATTTTTGACGGAGAATGGGTGTTGAAATATAATGTGAAAGATCAAGATAAAGGAAAATATGGAAAGTTTTAATCCCCATGGGATGACCCGTATGTGATTATGAGAAAAAGGAAGAGATCAATCCTATTATCTGAAGAATACATCAAGAGTAACTCAGGAGCTATTTATGCATGGAAAGTTCCTAAAACATTTTTCTATTACAGTAGGACAATATGCTCTCAGTATAATAGTTTTTTTTTTTTTTTCTTGTTTTCTTGTTTTAGTGTGTTGGTGATACTGTAGTTAGGTTTTTATTTTCAAGAGATACTTCATGGATTCTTGCAGGTATTCTTAAAATACGAAATCCATAGATAGAGCAACTATTGTGATTAATTTTACATATATAAATAAATAGTTTTGAAGTGGTTCAATGTTATTACTTTTGTCTGATCAAAGATAAGTAATAATTTAATTAAGAGGCTATAAGAATGGGATTCATCTCTATTGTTCAAGGAGGCATAATTGATGAGTTTCAAAATATTACTAATCACTATTTCGTACGAAGGAAAATATAAACATCACAAAATAGAGAAGGGATCCCCATTTTGCATAATGAGGTTTAGAAGCCTTACTAGATAGTTACACATTTATGTTTTCCCAGATAGAGTACAACATGTCCAAATCATGAGGTGAAATCTCATTAAGTGAGATGAATCTGCTTGCATGAATGTTTTAACAATTTAGCTTATGGAATTCAGATTGTTTTTTGAAGATTGGAATAAAGCGACGTAGTGAAGTTGGTTAGCTAAAACAATTGGGAAGCTTAATTAGTTCAAAGCTCAAAGGGAGAAGTGCCTAAAGAAGTATGTGATATTTTCAAAATTGTCTGCTTCTTTTCACTTAGGAGTATGCCTAGGAAGAAGAAAGAAGAAATAGTAGGTGATACTGTGATTCACCTGTTAGGAATAATAGTCCACCAACACAACTAAGAGGGGGCACGAATCAGTTGTGAGACAGATTATTAAACATTAAAATTTACAAACCAAATATCTAATCCGAATGATAATATAGTAAATGCCAACACAATAACATAATCCTTTTTTCTCAAGGTAACCATGTTAAAGGTAAAACCCTGATGGGAATTAGCACCCACAAATAATTTATTGATAGTATAGTATCCTTGTTTAAATATTTAGCCATGTTAGGAGTTTATTATAGCATTACAACTACATAGTGCTTGTTAAAGGACAGACCCTGTTAGGAGTCAAGAACAATAGTTGGCTCACTGCTCAGGCACATTGCATAAATAAGGTTAGTGCCACCCTCAAGCACTTATAGTCCAAAATAAAAATGTATATATAAAATATACAATCCAGTGAACCGTTTGATAGCAACTATCTTTTCTTGGTCAGTTCCAATGAAGTACAATAATCATATCCTAGCCTCTACATCCAAAATATAATTAAGTTCACAGGTTTGACACTTCTCTGTCTCTATCAATCACCTTCTCTTCATACATACCTCTTTTCAAAAAAAAAAATCTCTCATATATACCCTATTACAATAATTGATTAGGTTGGCTAATTAAGATTTCCCAATATAGAAATCATTATTTAACGCCTTGCTAAGATACACACGATACCTATAACAAGTTTACATCTTTTACAGTACATGAGATATAATCCAAGATTTGTAATACACACTAAATCTTTGAAGTCAACACCAAATAGGTCTCCATAATATATGCCACAACTAACATCTTCAAAAATCATACGAATTGGGACCCATAACATAAATTCCTTAACACGTCTCCTGTCATCCCTTAAGCTCGCATAACATGAATCATCATCGCATGTAATATATTCTCAAAACACTGAGACTCACTTTGTCAATCACTATCACAGTCCAGTAACCAATCTTCACCAAAACATATATAACTCATCCAACATGCAATATTAAGACAAGAACTTATAAATAAGATCAACATACATACTTCTAGATATCACCATCTTTGATCATTCTAATTTATCCATATAGTATGTGTAAACTTCTATCAGTCATCATACAATAGTAATAACCAGTTTGTTCTTCCTCAAAAAAAAAAATATGTTGACATCAGTGATAAAACATGAATGCCAACATCATTCGTAGTAGCCAATTCCAACATCATCAAATAATCTCCCCCTTTGGCATTGGTGGCAACATATGGGAAAATCCATCAAACCAAAAGTAATCTCTCTTAATACAATCTTCTCAATATCCTCAACACAACTCTCCCTAAATCAATAGGGATTTTCTCATAGAATCTTTCCCCATTTGACAACAATGGAAAAGGGTTCCATAATTCTTCTTTGTTCATCTTCAAGGGGTAGCTTTTTCAAATATTCAGGTCTGTAAAAACTAGGTGCAAAATCATCCAAATGTGTTCTATAGTGTTCTTGTGATTACTCCCCTTAATTACAAAAAGGAAGGGTTCTCACCCCAAGCATGCTTCTGAGATACTCAAAAGAAATTTTTCGCAAAGGTTTTCTAAATATATCTTCTATTTTTTTCTTTTGTGCTAACATACTCCAATATGATCTCCTTCTTGGCTACCTTATCTCTTAAGAAATGATACTTAATAAAAATATGTTTAGTCTTTGAATGCATTACATGATTCTTCGACATATTCACTATGCTAGTGTTATCACAATGGTTAACCAGCGGCTCTTAAAAAAAATTCAATGCCCTTCAGCATTTTTTCATCCAAAGAATCTATGTACAGTTTATAGTAGTAGGAACATACTCAAATTCAGCAGTAGAAATAGCTATACAATCTTGGTTCTTACTTAACCATACTATCAATGCTTTTTTAAGTCCATACAATTCTTTCTTCAACTTGAAAACCATGTCTTCATCTTCTATCAAAGGAAACCCATCAGGTTTCTCTATGTATACCTCTTCCTCTAGATCTCCATTAAAAAATGCAGATTCCACATCCAGCTGATATACCTTAAAGTGTTTATGTGCAGCATAAGGAAGAAATAATCTCACTCCTTCCAACCTAGAAACATAAGCAAATATCTCTTCAAATTCTATGCCAACTTGTTGCGAGTAGACTTTACAAACCAATCTAATCTTATTTCTTACTATTGTTCCTTCCTCATCCATTTTTTTTCTTAAAACCCATTTAATTCCTATACCATTCTTGTTTTTAGGCCTTGGAACCAATAACCAAGTGTTATTTTTCTCTATATGTGCTAATTCTTCCTGCATAGCTTTAGTCCAAGATTCATCTCTACATGCCTCATCAATAGATTCCGGTTGAACTTGAGAAATCAAACAAATTTCATCTCTTACTATTGATCTTGTCATCATTCCTCTATTTTCATCACCAATGATTTGATCTACAGGATGGTTCTTCTTAACATACCTCAAAGATTTAGGATTTTCAGTAAGCTCATTTGATTCATCTTGAAAAACTTCTATCTCATTATCAATCTCCAAATATTCTTCAAGATCAATAGTGACGTCCTTAATCTCTGCAATCATACTACAGTTATACATTCTCTCTTGAATTTGAAACCTTTCATCTATCGTCACATTAGAAATTTCAATCAACTTCCAGAATGTTAGATTGAAACATTTATAGGATTTTCTCTTAGTAGAATAACCAAGGAAGATACCTTCATCACTTCTAGTCATGAAATTCCCTATCTCACCATCTCTTTTGATATAGCACTTACATCCAAATATTCTTAAATATTTTATAGTAGGAGTGTGATTAAACCATAATTTATAAGGACACTTACTTGTACCTTATCTGATCTAAATTCTATTCAAGGTATACACATGACTACCAACACTTCTCTCTAGTGAATATGCGATACATTTCCCTCTAGAAATATAGTTCTTGTAGCATCTAATATTGTTCTATTCCTTCGATCTTCTATCTGATTTTGTTGTGCTCTCCTAGGAGTAGATGTTTGTCTTTATATTCCATGATCTTTGTAATAGGTATTAAACAAGTCTAAAGTAAACTCACCATCTCTATTGGATCTCAAACATTTTATCTTCAAGCTTGATTCATTGTCAACTTTTGCTTTGAATATCTTGAAATGGTCAAATGCTTTAGATTTCTCTCTCAGATATGCAACCCACATCATCCTAGAAAATTTATCAACAAAAATAATAAAATACATTTCACCATAGTAAGATATTATTCTTGTAGTACCACACAGATATGTATGTACTAGATCCAACTTTCCTTGAACACAGAGTGAGATTTTCTTTTTAAATTGCTTCTAGTCTACTTCCCCATAACACACTCTCCACACATAGTGTTAGATGGTTTACAATCTTAGGTTACTACATTAGTCATACTTTTCTTCACAATATTATCCAAGTTAACATGACAAAATCTTCTATTCCATTAGAAACTATCATCAACCTTCACAATAAAAGAAGAAGCCTTAGATATATTCAATTCATATACATTACCTCTGGATTTTGTAGCAGATGCGATTAAGTCTCCTGACTTACTTATGATAGAAAATTTTCCACCAATGAATTTCAATTGATAACCCTTGTCCACTAGTTGTCCAAAACTCAACAAATTATTTTTAAGTCCATCAACAAGCAACACATTATCTATATTATTTTTTCCATCCAGAGAAAAATATCCAACTCCAATGATAATCTTAGGAGTTTTATGACCAAATCTTACAACACTACCATCATATCTTTTCAAATTAACAAACTTATTTTTATCTCCATTCATATGATGTTAACAACCACTATCTATAACGCATTCAGATTTATTTTCAATATGAGGTGCTCAGGCTCTTTCTTCACATATAGGTTCATCATCCATAATAGCAATAAATCCAATCTCATAATAGGCAATAACTTCATAATAAAAAAATACCTCCACTAGAATAAAAACATTCATTATCCCATGAATACTTATATCTAAAAAACATACGTTTATGCTTTGGAACCCTTGTAGCACATCAAGATGTAAAATGACCTATCTTGTTGCATGAAAAACATTTCAAAGATAACTTTCCTTCAAATTTACCCTTACCTCTCTTTTCTCTTCTAGCGACCAAGGCCAAAACTTGATCTAGCTTTCTTTTTTCTTCCTATATCTATTCCCATTCATTAGTATATTCTCTAAGTTCTTCTCTCAAGTCAGTATTGTTGGTGCTCACAATTCCTGATAAGATCTTTTTGTTTCTATGCACAGTCACCTTGAATGCTGACTCAACTTTAGGTAGAGAATCTCCTAGTTCTGCGGCCTCAAAGGTAGTTAGTTTCCCAATCAACATCTCTCTATTGAAGTTCGGTGTCAAAGGTATAATCTCTTCTAGATCTTGTACTTTGGTTCTGTATACAGGTGTCAGGGATCTGAGAAACTTTGTAATCACTTCTCCCTCATTGTAAGTACCTCTAGAGTTCCCAATTCCAATAAAAACTTCAATAATTGTTTGTGAATATGCTCTAATGTTCTCATCATCTCTCATTTTCATTGTTTCCATCTTTTTCTTCCAGCTCTGTAACTTTTTCTACTTTGTAAAATTATCTTCTTCATATAGTGCTTCCAATCTTGTCTAAATCACATGTACATAATTAAAATTGTTTACTTCTATGAATTAACCTTCAAAATGTTCACTAATAAATGCTTCCCTTGTGACCATGTTACTGTTAGAAATGCTAACAGAGGGGGTGAATCAGTGTTTGTCTTATTACTTACTTTTCAGAAACTCAAAATTAAATCAAACATACATAGAATGAAGCTTAACATAACAACTCATAACACATGATATGATTATAGGGAAACCTTGATTAGAGGAAAATCACGGTGGGAATTACTACCCACAAATATTGTACAAAGTATAATGAAATTGTGAGAGCTCCTTTGCCCTGTTAGAAGCAGTCTTTACAATATGAGTACAATGACCTGGTTAAAGGTCGGACCCTGTTAGGAGTCTTTTAAAAAACCCTGTTAAAGGCATATGGATCACTACCTAGGCTCACTGCCCAATAAGATGAAGGCTACAACCTTCTGAAAGATGATATGCACTATATCGAAATGAACTGCTATGATGACACTGTTGTCTGATCAGTTATGTGTATGTGCAAATTCTCTTACTCTCTCAAAGAGCTATATCATGTATTGACTTCATAGTAATGTCCCTCTGTAACTTCCTCTTGCATAATAATCGACTCTTATTTCATATCTTTACGTTACATACTTATATATGCAAATGCAAATAGGCGCCCCAAAATAGAACACTAGTTGGCCCTAAAACAAAATATACAATGCTTCCAAAAAAGTTGGCTTCAAGTGTGTTTACTATAATGTTAATTACATCATTACAAACATATAACAAAAGGCACTTAGCCATTACATCACAAAATAACACATGCTGATCAAATCACTTAGTCAGCTTCCATGCGATGTCTCTTGGACTGCTGACCTATTGATCTGCTTGTAACTTTGCCATTTTGTAGTTCCATACTATGTGTATCTTGATGTAGCATGTACACATGTCATAAAACTTATATATGAATGTGCATAAGCTGAATTGATCTCTCACATGTGCGCTGATGTGCTGATCGCTGAGTATCTCTGTCTGCCATATTTTTCTTACTTAGTCATTTTGTCTTTCATGAAAGAAACTAAACATGACTTTTTTTCCATGATGACAACACAAAATGAGTCATGCATCCTCAGGTAGTCAACTTTCCAACAATCTCCCCCTTTGTCATTTATGGCAACAAAGGAATGTGGTCAAGTTACTCAAAATGACTTAACACAAAAAGTGACTGTATAACATCATATATACATATACTTCTCCACATATACCCATTCTATATTACTCCCCCTTTGAAATTAATGACAAAGGTGTACAAAAACTTGTAGGTCTACTGCATACTTACTCCATATACACTTTAGGGTACACAATTTTAAGAGATTGGATCTCTTTCTGCCAAAATGCTTTCATAGCATCAACTGTTTGTAGATGCGCATACAATGCATATGTCAGCTTCTCCATTTTTATCAGATCCATGCAAGAACCTTGAAAATATGTCACAATAGTGGCATCAATCTATTTTATGTTCTCATTGAGGACTGCAAAGGATGGTGCAAGTGCATTTGTTAACTGTGTTTTCCTTACCCTTATCTTGCTGATTTCTAACTTTGCTTTCTAAATTTTGTCTAACTGCCCTTGGTAGACATTGTTACATATGTTCATGTCTTGTGTCGAAGTTTCAACTGATTTTCTTATGCTATCTATCATTAATTCTGCCTCTTCTACCCTCTTGGTGTGCTCAGAGGTGGGCTTTACTCTATCCATGCAGTTTGCTATGACTGTCTTTCCTTTATCTACCAATTCCTTCAATATAGACTACCCAATCTTTAAGGAGTTCAAGTCTAAGGTAAAGTTTTTTACCAAATCATTCAGTCTCTCCTTCTTGTATTCATCTTCTACAATCCTAGTAGCAAAGTCTATTAAGCTTATGAAGTGTGATTTGTCCACATCTTCAACTGATTAGACTTTGGCTACTTTCTGATTAGTAGGCACTAAGTCATTCAAAATGTTCACTATCGCCAAGAAGTGAGGGTTCCTCATCACTTGTTTTTCCTTTGCTTTTTCCATAGCAAGAATGTTGATTTTGATTAGGTCTTCTTCTCCCCATGCATCCAAACTTTCTGAATCAGGAGTTAATCTTGACAATAATGAGGTAGATGGTTGAGTGGATGGTGAGAATATAGTGTTCTGACTAGTATCCATGCATTCAACCTTCACTGGTTTCTCTTTTATCGGCGTCTTGTCACTATGAATATCATCTTGAGTATCTTCATTTATGTCAACTTGGTCATTGATGGGAACTTCATCTTGTTGTGTGGTGGTATCATCAGTGCACATTTCTTCAGTGCTTACAAATGCCTTATCAACTTTGTCTATATCTTTTTTAGATGCAGTCATGGATATCTTGACATTGTCAACTACTATGGTGTCTTCTAAGTATTTATCTGTATCATAAGTTATTGTCACTATGGGTGCAGAGGCCTATGGACCTGTCATGGGCGCAATCTGAATCACTGGAGTTGTAGCCTATTTTGGAGGAGTTGTAGTAACTTTTGTTGTAGGCGTTGTTGGTGGATACATGTGTCTGTCCATAAAGACTTGTGCAAATGCCCTTTTAGTCTCTTTACCTATCTGTTCATACTCCTTGTTCATTATTTGTAGGGTCCTTGTCTTATTTCAGAGATGAGGCTTCACCAGATCTAACAATATAGCCTTCTCGTCATGTGAGCATATAGGAAGAAGAGTATCCAAAGTTTCTTCTCTTATCCTCTTGTCTTCCTCTATTGCATCTCTCTTCATTATCTCCAACAAGTTCCACAACCGATCCAGTATCACTGTCTTGAGTTCAAGAACTATCTTCTTGAACTTGATCATATGAGATATGATCATAGAGTGTATCTCCATTTTATCAATTTCTTGATACTTGTCATAGACTTTAGATAGTGTATCTAACCTCCCTTCATTAACAATCATGTTCCTCAACACATTTAGACTAGGTCTAAATCCTACCTCAAGAGGAGCTTGAATATTCTTATCTTTTCTCCAAGTGTTCCTTGAGGATGGGTGATTTGTAGGTGCCTATTTTCTTCCTCTAGTCTTCTTGCTTGGTGTAGACAATGGAGATGAATCTAAGTCAATGGTGGTAGAGGGCACAAAGGTGCTTTCTACTTTCTTCTTCTTCTGGATCTATTCAGCTTTCTCAAGTTCTTTTGCTATCTTGGCATCTCTGGCTTTGTCAAGATCTTCTTGAGTGACTCCATGAACTTTCAGTATGTTGGATGTAATTTTGGAAGCTTTCCTTTTATTATCAGCACTATGTAAGATAGTATCCACTTCATTTGTCTTCTCTCTGTAGGTGCCCCACCTAGGCTCATTAGGATCTTTGGGCACTGACAATAGAACTTATGCATATCCCTCTAGCACATGTTCTTCCACTTCATAACCAAGAGGATGAATCCATTTGGTTCTAGGTTCAACTGCCTCCATGTATGTGCAATCTATTTCTACCATGAAACATTTGGTATCCTTGTATTTGTCAACTATCTTCTCAGATAATCTATACTTGTTCTGCATTTTGATTCTGAATGTCTTTATATCCATATCCATGGCATCCCTTGCACTACTTTCTAATGTGAACTTGAGTGATATTTGAGACATTATGGGTTTGCTCCTGTCTAGGTAGAGGTTTGCAACCTTTCCAACTATATGGAAATATAGATAGATAATCAGAGATCCAAACCTGAATGTCTTGCTCCTATCATGTTTGATAATTCGGATGTTGTCAATCAATTGACCACACAAGATCTCACATAAGTTGTATTCAGTGTTGTCCTTCACCATTCTTATAGCTGCTAGGACTGTTGCTGCAGAGACACTGTTCAACCTGCTTTCTTACTGAAACTTGTATCTGAGTATCATTGTTAGAATTTTTATGTCATCTTCTTTGATAGGGTCAACTGTCATTCTGCGCTTGTCACTCCTTGATAGACAAACTTGTTCAATCTACTTTTTGACATCCTTGCCAGTGGGAAAGAGTGGTCCAGTGTCGGGTAGTCTGGTTAATTCATGAATTAGGTCTGTGGTGATACACATAGGGACCTCACCAATCCAGTAATGATCATCATGTATTCTTCTCAACAAAATCTTTACCCATTCAGACTCATCAAACTCATGTGCATTAGAATACTCAAAGATAGGGTTATCAATCAAGTGTGTTAATTCATGTTTGAATGTGTCATCAGGTTTCATCATGGATGCCATATGAGTAGCTATTTTAACATCTCCTATTGTTTCCTTCTTGCAGTATATGTACGCGCGGATGTCTTCCACGTGAACAACACCTAGCGGGGTTTTGGAGAAAGCCCCTTCCACATCATCCAGTATGGATTTGAATGGATGTTTCTTGAATACAAATCTTTTCCTCTTTGCTATATCAAACACAACTGGAGTTGCCATACTCACTTGGGATTTTCTTAATTAGGGTTTCACAAAATTCTAGAACGACACGACTACTAGAGTTCTGTTCCAAACTTCTTATCCGTTCGGTCAACTGCCAAATCTATTATGCCTTCGTGCCTTGATGTCTAGTGCTCCAATGCTCTCCAAATTATGTTCTCTTCAAATGAAAGTGTGAAGATGATCAAATACTTTCTTTCTTTTTTTATACAATCTACCGCATTTAATGTTTGCAACCGTACGCAAATTACCTAGTGATTTTGAAACTTTGATCCTGATGCATTTTAGACAATGTGTGAATGCATATATCAATATAATGTTCTTGTAACCATTATTTCATAGGTGCATACTCAGAGGTGAGTATACCAACCGCACAGGGGTCCTGAGCTAGAATAGCTCCCCCTAAGACCAAGAAGGTCTATTCAAGCAGAAGTAGATGGTGCGTCCACTGTGGATGCATCAACTACTTTGTCAACATCTTTGTCCTTCTTTACTTCAACCCAAACTTTTCTTGAGTCTTCATTTTCTTGAACAAACTTAACTTCTTCTTTCTCTTCAAATAGTGATTTCTTAGGTTCATCTTGCTTCTGAGTTTTGGATCTAAAAAATTTTGAGATGTGTCCTGCCTTTCCACATGTGTGACAAATAATAGGAGGTCTGATGCTTTTATTCATCATACTACATTACTTTGTTGTGTGTCCATTGTAGTTACATATCTGACATGTAGTGTTCTGCAAATTCCTTTGAGGTTGATTTCTCTGATTGTTTTGATTTATTCTTCTCTGATTTAGCTGTGACTGAGTTCTACAATGTATAGCCCTATGACCAAATTTATTACAAGAGAAACAATATCCATTGAAGGATCTTACCTTTTTGCAATCTCTTGCCAAATGAGCATGTTTTTTGCATGCATAACAAGTTATGTTAACTTGCTTGATTTCCCTTTTTGGTAGATCTTCTTTAATCTCTTCAACATTTTCAACTTTCCTTGCTTCTAAAGGTGCCTCATGAGGTTTCTCCCTTTCCTGTAATTAATTGACTTCAGTTTGTGTTATATTGAATCCAAGACCAGTAGTGTCACCTTTTTGCTTTTGTGCATTGAGCTGAGATTGAAGTGAATCAGAACTTGTGTGGAGTTTATCAATCTTATCCTTTGCTTC
>MU228137.1:777872-810526 GCA_018584345.1 Thuja plicata
GGAAAACCCTGGTGGGAATTAGTACCCACAAATATTGTACTAAGTATAATGAACTTGTAAGAGTTCCTTTGCCCTGTTAGAAGCAGTCTTTACAATATGAGTACAATGACCTGGTTAAAGGTCAGACACTCTTAGGAGTCTTTTAAAAAATGCTATTAAATGTATATGGCTCACTTCCTAGCTTCACTACCCAATAAGATGAAGGCTACAACCTTCTGAAAGATGATATGCACTATATCAAAATGAACTGCTATGATGACACTTTTGTTTGATCAATTCTGTGTATGCGCGAATGCTCTTACTCTCTCAAAGAGCTATATCATGTACTGACTTCATAGTACTATCCCTCTATAACTTCCTCTTGCATAATAATCAACTCTTATTTCATATCTTTACATTACATACTTATATATGCAAATCGGAATAGGTGCGACCCAAAACAGAACACTAGTCAGCCCTACAACAAAATATACAATGCTTCTGAACAAGTTGGCTTCAAGTGTTTTTACTATAATGTTAATTACATCATTACAAACATATAAAAAAAGGCGCTTAGCCATTACATCCCAAAATAACACACGCTGATCAAATCACTTAGTCGGCTTCCATGCTTTGTCTCCTGGACTACTTACCTATTGATCTACTTGTAACTTTTCCATTTTGTAGTTTCATACTATGCATGTCTGGATGTAGCATGTAAACATGTCATTCAACTTATATCTGAATGCGCATAAGATGAACCAATCTCTCGCACGTGCATTGATGTGTTGATCACTGAGTATTTTTGTCTGCCCTATTTTTCTGACTTAGTCATTTTGTCTTTCATGATAGAAACTAAAGATGACTTTGTTATCATGATGACAACACAAAATGAGTCATGCATCCAACTTTCCTTTCACAGAGTGAGATTTTCTTTTAAAATTACTTCTAGTCTGCTTCCTATAACACACTCTCCATAGATAGTGTTAGATGGTTTACAATCTTAGGTTACTACATTAGTCATACTTTTCTTCACAATATTATCCAAGTTAACATGACAAAATCTTATATTCCATTAGAAACTATCATCAACCTTCACAATAAAAGAAGAAGCCTCAGGTATATTCAATTCATATACATTACCTTTGGATTTTGTAGCAGATGTGATTAAGTCTCCTGACTTCCTTATGATAGAAATTTTTCCACCAATGAATTTCAATTGATAACCCTTGTCCACTAGTTGTCCAAAACTCAACAAATTATGCTTAAGTCCATCAACAAGCAACCCATTGTCTGTATTAGTTTTTCCATCCAGAGAAATAGATCCAACTCCAATGATAAGCTTAGGAGTATTGTGACCAAATCTTACAACACCACCATCATATCTTTTCAAATTAACAAACTTATTTTTATCTCCATTCATATGATGTTAACAGCCACTATCTATAACACATTTAGATTTCTTTACAATATGAGGTACTCAGGCTCTTTCTTCACATATAGGTTTATCATCCTTAATAGCAATAAATCCAATCTCATCATAGGAAATAACTTCATAATAAAAAAATACCTCCACTAGAATAATAACATTCATTATCCCATGAATAGTTATATTTACAAAACATACATTTATGCTTTAGAACCCTTGTAGCACATCAAGATGTAAAATGACCTATCTTTTTGTATGAAAAACATTTCAAAGGTAACTTTTCTTCAAAGTTACCCTTACCTAGATCTTTTCTCTTCTAGCGACTAGTGCCAAAACTTGATCTAGCTTTCTTTCTTCTTCCTATATCTATTCCCATTCATCAGTATATTCTCTAAGTTCTTCTCTCAAGTCACTATTGTTGGTGCTCACAATTCCTGATAAGATCTTTTTGTTTCTATGCACAGTCACCTTGAATGCTGACTCAACTTTAGGTAGAGAATCTCCCAGTTCTGTGGCCTCAAAGGTAGTTAGTTTCCCAATCAACATCTCTCTATGGAAGTTCAGTGTCAAAGGTATAATCTCTTCTAGATCTTCTACTTTGGTTCTGTATACAGGTGTTAGGGATCTGAGAAACTTTTCAATCACTTCTTCCTCATTGTAAGTACCTCTAGAGTTCTCAATTCCAATAAAAACTTCAGTAATTGTCTGTGAATATGCTCTAATATTCTCATTATCTCTCATTTTCATTGTTTCCATCTTTTCCTTCCAGTTCTGTAACTTTTTCTACTTTGTAAAATTATCTTCTTCATATAGTGCTTCCAATCTTGTCCAAATCTCACGTACATAATTAGAATTGTTTACCTCTGTGAATTAACCTTCAAAATGTTCACTAATAAATGCTTCCCTTGTGACCATGTTACATTAAAATAAATTTGTATCATCTTTAGTAGCTTTATCTAGTTGATCCTTAGATTTCATATGTTCTTTTCTTTTAGTAATCATCTAGTAGTCAATTCCAAAACATAGAAAATGTGTTGTCATCTTGTTCTTCCAACTGTCAAAGTTTTCAGGATTAAGATTCACACTATCCTTCCTATAGTAACTCATCTTCATGATCACCTCAAGCTGTTAATATTTCTATCTAAGGACCACTAGCTTTGATACCAATTGTTAGGATTAACAGTCCACCACCACAACTGAGAGGGGGTGAATCACTTGTGACATAGATTATTAAATATTAAACTTTATAAACCAAATCTTTAATCCAAATGATAATAGTATAAATTCCAAAACAATTATAAAAATACTTTATTGCCAAGGAAACCCTGTTAAGGGTAAAACCCCAATGGGAATTAGCACCCATAAATAATGTACTCAGAGTATAGTGTCCCTATTAAAACATTTAGACATGTTAGGAACTTATTATATAGATTTACAATACATGGTCACTCTTAAAGGAAAACCCCTGTTAGGAGTCAAGAAAAATAGTGGGCTCACTACCCATGGACACATCCTAATGAAGGTTAATGCCACCCTCAAGGACTTGCAATCCAGAATACAAATATATATATAGAAAATATATAATCCAGTGAACTATTTTGTAGCAACTGTCTTTTCTTGGTCAGTTCCAATGAAGTAGAATAATCATATGCTAGCCTCTAAATCCAATAGATAATCAAGTTTGCAGGTTCCACACTTCTCTGTCTCTATCAATCACCTTCTCTTCATATATACAGAAAATTAGTTAACCCCTTGCTAAGATACACATGGTACCTATAACAAGTATACATCATTTACAATACATCAAATATAATCCAAGATCCTTAATACATGCTCGTAATTCACAATACATGCTAGATCTCTGAAGTCAGCCCCAAATAGGTCTCCTCCATAATACATGCCACAACTAACATAATCAATAATCATATGAATTGTGACCCATAACAAACATTTCTTAACATGTCTTTTTCTATCCCTTAAGCTCGCATAACCTGAAACGTCATCACCTATAAGATATACTCAAAATATAAAGACTCGCTCTATCAATCATCGTTGTCATAGTCGAGTAACCAGTCTTCACCAAAACATTTGTAACTCATCCAATATGAAATATTCAGCCAAGAGACTTTATAAATAAGAGAATAATACATCCTTCTACATATCCCCATCTTTTCTCATTCTAATTCATTTGTATACAATCTGTACACTTCTGCCATTCATCATACAATAGTAATAACCAATTTGTTCTTCCTCCAAAACAACATATGTTGAGATCAGTGACCAAACATGAATTCCAATAGCATTAGTGGTAGCCAATTCCAACATCATCGAACATCACCCACCTCAATATACACTACTAAAAGTAATACCTAATTCACAAGACATTGGCATCAAGGGTTTATTCTCAGATCCATGGTTGGGGTGTAGAGACTTCACTATCCCAGTTCATGGTAGGTCTGTGTTTTGGGCTTTCTACGTAGAAATAAATGACACAATCCCACTTGGAAACCCTTGGAATTTGGATATGGCCAAAGTAATTGTCCTTAATGTGTTTATTGATTCTAAATTAATTAGTGCCCTAGTGACACATTATAAACCTGAGACTAGGATTGTAAGGAGAGTAAACAAGAATCCACTCTTAGTCATTTCAAAAGATATTATACAACAATGTCTTGGGTTAAACACTCAAGCTCTCACCAAACTACACAGAGATAATTTTCCTATTGAATGCAAGAGAATGGTTAATAGTATAGAATTGAAGGAGGTGACATTCTTCATTTGTAGGGGTCGTAACAATAAGTTGGTCTAACTAACTGGTAAAGCTCCTTTTAAAAAAAATAATTCATGTATTTATTTTAGAGGACATATTTGGATTGGGGGAAAATATTTGGAGAATAACATAAGGCAAGAATCCCTATTAACCTCATGTACATATATATGACAACCCAACATTCACCTCTTTTGCAGGAGTTTGATATTGTTGATGAGCCTCCCAAAAGGCCATCTTTTCCATGTGATTACTTTCCTTTTCAGAATTTTTGTTTTCATAAGCAGAAGACTTTAAACTTATGGTTTTTATATATTTTTCTATGAAAGGACATAAGTAGGTAAAATGGATGGTGAAAACATAATGTATTTTTCTTAAAGCTAATGGATAGAAGTTGCAAGATTTAAGTGATTGCATGATTGAATGGATAGTCCTTTTCCTTATGCTATGTTTGCGGGTAGTTTCCTTCCTATAGCCGAATGCTATGCAAGAATATTGAATGAAATCTCACACTTATTTCTTAGTATTAAATCATAAAATATATTTATGTGTTGGAAGTTATGTACATACTAACCATTTTGTAGGAGTCAAGTTATGGCACATTCAAGAATTCCAGCATGGTGTTGAAAGGGTCAATGACAACCATTACCTTAAGAAGTGCCAACATAAAGTAGGGAATTAAGTAGGTTATTAAAGATCGGCGTGTAGCAGAACTCTCATGGAGGAACAAGTCAATCCAGTTCCTGAGAAGACACCGTGCGTAGATCTAGAACCACTGCATGCTACATTCTAGGAAGAACTTGAAGACCTACTTTTTCTGTTTAAATATTTTTGTTATGAGCACGATGTATCCATTAGTGATCCTCATTAATGGAGTGATCCTAGATTTAGGTTGTAGTGTAGTTCCTCCTTAAATAAGTGGATTTTTGTAGTTCCACGGGAGAGTAGAGGAAGAAAGAGTTAGTTGATGTAATTTCTAGACTAGAGTTTGATATTGTAGCACTGTTTATTTTCCAAGCATATTTCCTCCATGAATGAATAGAATGCAGAATTTGAGTTTCAGTCTCTTATCATAATTGCATTTCTATTCACTCATCCAAGGGGGCCCACTTAGTGAGTGAATCATTTTATTAGATTAGAATTTATTTCTTTTCTCATTAAGTAGAAGATAGAACTTTGTTTTTCCTACAGCCACTAGTAGCAGAACTGGTGTATTGTTCCTGTAGCATAGGTAAGCAGAGTAACCCCTACTCATAATTACTATTCTCTTAGCATAATTTCATTCAATTGAGATATTTTAGGTACCAGAAGCATAATGTATTTTGATTCCATAGGTTTAGCCATGAGAATCAAGGAAGTTTGAAGTATATACTTTGTGAACACCATTTCAAGTTTACGTCCTTGGTAAAAAATTAAATGAGACTAGGTAATCTACTTAGCAGCCATTTCGGGTGTCCAATCCTAAAATAGCAGTTCAATGCTATGTTTTTCTGAGATGATTGTTTGGCCAAGCAATTGCTTCAGAGCTGGATAAAAGTATACATAAAGAATTGATTAAGTGGAAGGAGACTATGAAATGTAAATATAAATCTATACTCTTTCGTCTCCTTTTTTTTCAAAATAGTAATGTTTTCAATCGTTCATGGAGATTGATTACTATCGACAGTTGGGAAACCAGATTACTAGTTTAGTTGTGGTGCAAAATTAGGGATAATAATAATAGTAAAGATGATAATTACAACTTATTCCATGATAAGTTTTTGGTCTAGATTATAAGATAAGTAGGAGGGATATACTAAGAATTCCTACTAAGATCAGAGAAATCTTAAGACTGAAGGAAATTAATCTTGATGAAGATTTCACATGCAATTTTTCAGATTGGATTCTTACTGTAGATCATACAATTTTTTGGGTCTATGGATGCAGGAAATCTCCTCAAAAACTTCCCATATTTGTATTTTATAGAATAGAATTCATCGAGTTCATGTGGTATATTTTATGATTTGAAACGGAAATAAATGCCCCAAGAAAGAAAGGGATCATTTTTCCTAATGTGACTAGATTTGTGATGTTCTCTATAGGTTATGGGATGCTAGAGAAATTGCATAAATGTTTACAGTATTATCATATGGATAGTGTGAAATCAAGGAATTATGACCCTAAAAATCATATCATATCCATGATAAAGGATTATAGGAATTATTTTGATTTACTAAAAGAAATTGCAATAAATTTCTAAGATGTCGAAGAGATTCATCAGAGATGGAATAAGGTGAAATTCCTAGTCGAATCTGAAATGGAAAGGGCTATGAAAAGGTTTCCTAAATCCCATAGTGAGGAAAATAATGGATCTTGAGGATGGAATTGTGGATCCAAAATTTTTATAAACTATAGGGGAAGAGTATGGATACATCAGAAGTAGAGGTTAAGCATCCTCCAAAAAGGCCTAGAAAACTAATTACTGTAGATATAGATTCTGACTCTTCACCACCAAAGAAGTCCAAGGTTGATTGGTCACCATTTTCTATCCCATGTGAGCCATTAGAAGGAAGAGGTGATACTAAGGAGATTGCGGCCATCTTGAGGGATATGAAGCGAGTTGAAGAAGCAAGACCTTATTCTCTACCCTCAATGTATCAAGAAGAATTACATGGATATATAACATAGATGCAGGAGGATGTATATTCTATGATTTTTGGAGATGAAAGAGAAGAAATCACTGTCAGGTTCAATGAGAGATGAATTTATCCATTCATTGGAATTCAAGGACTTTTGGATTTAAATGAAAATAAAGGATTTAAAAAAATAAAAGAAAACTTCACTAATGGGAGTGGAGGAGTCTAAGCATCAGGAAGTTTTGAATAAGCTCGTTAAAGAGTTGAATTTGGATAAAGTTGATTGAAAATTGGAAAAGGTTAGAGAGATGTTGAGAAAAAATGGAAATGTTTGTGTTCCCTGGTCTCACCTTGTAACAAATTTTTCTATTTGATCAAGTCAAAAATCAAGATGATCCTAATTTTTTTTTGAGTTTGATATTGATCACAAGATCATTGGATCAAGATAAAATTCTAAGATGGAAATACTTGCGGCATGGGTAAGCGTCATAGGAGCTTATAAGATAAAATTAATTTATTTCTTAAAAGGTACATATCGGTTAGCATTTTCGCAAACAATGGCTAATACTTGTAGACGTCCAAAATCATCCTTATATTAATTTAATTAATATTCCCATCACATTATATTTAATTTTAATTAATTATATTTGTTATATTCTTCTATCTATTTAAATAATTAATTTAATTAAATATGATTCACCTTCTTTGTCATTTAAATTTAATTTAAATATCATCCCCTTTAATGTATTAAATCTTATTTATATACATTTCCCTCATTTATTTCTTTTAAATAAATTTATAATTTATTTATTCCTCCACATGACTTAATTCTACTAAACCACAATTAATCTAAATCTAATTTGGATTAAACTAATTTGAACCTAGATCCTATCCTACCTCACATCACTCTCACCAAACAGACCTACCCACTAATTAACTAAGGTTAATTAGGCTAATTTCTTGATTCCTACACATATTAATCCTAATTATTTGCTCACATATGTGAGAAAATTTCCAAAAATTCACTTTTCCAAAAAATCCTTTTTGGTGCCAAAAAGGTTTCTTACACCTATGATGACACCCTCTTACACTTTCTAAAAGTGTTTCATTGGACCAAAACTCTTACACCTCTTGCAAGATCCTTCACATGTGTACTTTAAATACACTTTGACCCATCACATCCAAAGTTTCTCACACATGTGTGAGAAAAATTGGCCTCTTGCATGGCTTATGTGTCTCTCATGTGGCATCTATGTGGATGCCACATGAGCTCCACCTCATCCAAGCCCTCTATCTCCTCTAAAAAATCTATAAATATAGGCCATTGTCAAGAGAAAATCATCTCTCATTTATGCATTATTATCATGCTAGAATAGCTCATGAATTAAATAGTTCATTTTTATGTTCTTCAATATTAGTTCATTGTTGAATCTATAAAGAACATCTTAAGTTAATGGTAAATGAATCTAGTTCTATTATCTCATGCATATCATTCTAGTTTAGTTGTTTGCATTTTCATTTTAATCATATGGTGAATGGCTTGAGACAAGTTCTTCATACTTGTTCTTGAGCTCTTCATCCATCATTATCTTGCATTATAGTTTCATCTATAAAAATCATAGTGGGATTAAGCTATTGTGTTGGGAGAGCACACCAACAATAATCTCTAAGAGCATATCAACAAGGCATTGGGTGCCCTTGTTTGGCTCATCAGAGGTTGTGGTGAAAGTCTTTGTTTTGGAGTTCATTTTAAGCATGCTAACATCTTGAATCTTGTTTCTAATGGATACTCATTGAAGCAATGCATCTCAAATAATATAAATCAAACTTGGCATCCAACCTTGCTAATCCAAAAGCTTCTTCCACTCATAACTTCTCCAATCCTCCATCTAAAAATTCCCCATCTTCCAAATCTACTTTTGGGCCTTATGTCCCAAAATCCACCATACTTAGTCCCTCATCTCCTTCCTCTATTTTGGGTCCTTATATCCCAAAATTCACATGTTCTCCTCCATCTCCTTCAAAATATCCTCCTCCACTACTTCACCACCCTTCAAGGTATGTGCCAATGATGATCTGTCCAACTCCTCCATCCATTTGTTCAAAAGTTCCGCAACCTCCCATCCATTGTCCACCAATCCTTCCCCATCCTCCCTACCCATTAACCCAACCCTATTTATAAACCCTTATCCTGCTTCATCCCCCCATCCATTTCATCTCCCCTCCCACCGTCCTACCAGCATATATGAGAATTTATCTAAAAGTCCTTGATCAATTATATATAGAAAATGACATCTCAAGGGATATAATCCATGGAACTAGATGATTGAGTCCTTCCTCCATATTCCTATCACATATCCATTGTCTTCCAAATCCACTTACATATCCATTTACCTATCCTAATTCCCTTGCACTCTATAATTAGGGGCAAGATCCATCCATGCCTATGCTACCATAAATATCTTCCACCTAACCTATCCACCATCCCCCATCCTATCTAAATCCATCATCCATTTCCCAAATTTGATCTTGAATATCCTATACATTCCCTCCACTCATATACTCCATGTTTCATATTCACTATCCCTCATCCTATCTATGTCCATCATCCTCTATCCATGTTTGATCTTGACATCCTATCCATGTCTTGCATTTCATAGTTCTTGTCTTATACATTTTCTCCATCCCCCTTCCATAATCTTATATAATTCCATCCTTCTTTCCCATTTCTTTAGATCTTTATTACCCTATGCATTTCCTCCATACACTATCCATTATTCTATCCTATCCATATTTTTCATAGCATATCCCATACCCTATTCATACCCTCCATCTCATATCTCTTCTCCAAATCCATTCCACTTTGCATACCTTTTCTCTTCCTTACAAACCTAGAGGCACTCATACATCCATACATGCTTTGGACAATACATGCCTTCCTCCTCTCCATGCATATCCTTTACACCACTATCTATCCATCTTATTTATCCTTTATCTACCATATCTCCATCATTCATCTTCCCATCTTTAGTATAGAGGCATCCTTTAAAATATAGTCCTTGGATCCTAATCCACTCATTCCCCATTCCCCATTCTATTGTCTTCCACTCACATCACTTACACACCATCCTTCTCTTTCGTGCATCCTTTATCCACCATCTCTCCATCCTTCATTTTCCCACCTCTAGTATGGGGGCATCCTTTGAAACATAGTCCTTGGATCCTAATCTACTCATTCCCCATTCTGCACTCTTCCACTCATATCCCTTACACACCATCCTTCTCTTTCGTGCATCTTTTATCCCCGATCTTCCCATCCTTAATTTTCCTACTGCCAGTGTGGGGAATTTCACTACTTTACCACCTAGTTCTTGAATCTCCATCCTTCAATCCCACATTCCCTATTAATCCATTCAATATTAAAGATCCATCCATTCCCTTCATTTATCTCTCATCGAATCCATCTCTCCATCTCCACCACTCATTGGTTCTCCTTTGTCATTGTTCTGAATCCCATTCTATCAAATTCATATTCATCCATTAATATATTATTTTCCTCTTTCATTCTGTCTATCTTCTAATCTAATCCATTTCTCTTCCATTTCCACCTATTTTATCTTCTAATTCTTTAATATTCTCCAATTCCTCTTATCTTTCTCCCCTCCCATCTATTTATTCTTCCTTCCAACTTCCAATCATCTTATCTTCCTCTTCCATTCTATCTATCTTCTAATCCAATCCATTCCTCTTCCATTCTATCTATTTTCTAATCCAATCCAAAGGGCCAAAGGGCACAACCTGCATTTCAATATGTACCATATCCACAAAAAGTAGAACTAGCAATAAAATATCATCAATATGGGCCATAAAATTATGAATAGTAGAATTTGTTTCAATAAGTTGTTCACCAAAATGTCCAACAACAAGTAATGAAGCCTAATCAAAAATATGGATAACCAACAACACAAGTTTAACCATATAAAAAATAATAATATTTGAATCAATACTAGTAATATAAAAGAATAGAGATCAATCATTTGATTTTTTGCACGAATTTCTCCAAGGTTATCAAATTTGGATCATTGTGATCACAACCTGACAAGAGGAATAGTTTATAGAAAAAGATGTTATCCAAGAATGAACGATACATTAAAAACATGTCTCTTAATAATGAGGTTGCACAATAAATTGGGGGAATTGAGATGACAATTAGATGTATTATAGGTTAGAGAAATGTAGAAAGCTTGTATAGAGAAAGATTTATGCCCAAATCTATCTGACAGAAACTTGTATATACCTCTTTTTCCTAAAAAATTTGAATTACCAAAGTTTAAAAAAGTACATAGGAAAAGGAAATCCCAAATATCGCATTAGTTGATTTTATGCCTGTTGTGTAGAGGTGGACTATGAAAATACGTATGTTATCCATCTTTTCCCTTGAAGTCTCGGTGGGAAAGCAATGGATTGGTATGCAAGAATGCCAGGAAACATAAAATCATGGAGGAAATTAGCTGAATTTTTTTCTGCATTTTAACTTTAATATTGCAAATCACATCGCCTTCACTAATTTATCTACAACAAGGAAAAAAGACAGATGAACCTTTTAGGATGTTTCTATTTTGGTGGATAAATATTGTCAGTTAATGTGGAAATTAGATATTTTAATTGGATTATTTTGAACAAAATGTAAACTTGTTTATTTAAAATCTTGTACCATAAATCGTGTATGAGCTAAACACTAAAATTCCATGTGTAAATGAAAACCTCATTAATAAAGGGACAAATGGGACATCAATACCAAAGGGCACAACCCGCATTTCAATATGTACCATATCCACAAAAAGTACAACTAGCAATGCAATATCAACAATATGAGACATAAAATTATGAATAGTGGAATTTGTTTGAATAAGTTGTTCGCCCAAGTGTCCAACAACAAGTAATCAATCCTAATGAACTATATGGATAACCATTGACACAATTTGAAGAATGTCAAAAACAATAATATTCGAATCAATAATAGGAATGGAAAAACTTGGAGATCAATCATTTGATTATTTTGCACCAAGTACTCCAAGGTTATCAAATTTGGATCATCATGGTCACAACCTGACAAGAGGAATAGTTAATAGAAAAATACCTCATCCAAGAATGAACAATTACAAGAAAGATCATGAGGTGGGACAACAAATTGGGGACTTGAGATGACAATTAGAAGTAGTATAGGTTAAAGAAATGAAGAAATATTATATAGAGAAATATTTATGCCCAATTCAATTTGACAGAAACTTGTATATGCCTCATTTTCCAAAAAATTACAAGTACCAAAGTTTAAAAAATACAAAGGAAAGGGAAATCTGAAAGATCACATTAGAGAATTTTATGCCTCTTGTATAGAGGTGGATTATGAAAATGAATATCTTATCCATCTTTTCCTTTGAAGTCTTTGTTGGAAAGCAATGGATTGGTACGCAAGAATGCCAAGAAAGAAAATATCACGGAGGAAATTAGCTCAAAATTGTTTTTTCTCATTTTAGCTTTAACATTGAAAATCGTCACTTTGACTAATTTATGTACAACAAGGAAAACGTCAGATGAACCTTTTATGATCTTTCTATTTTGGTCGATAAATATTCTCAGTTAATATGGACATTTGATATTTAGGAAGAACAAAATGTAAACTTGTTTATATAAAATCTTGTGCCATAAATGATGTATGAGCTAAAAATTAAAACTCCAAGTGTAATTAAAAAACTCATTAGGACGGACAAATATTGAAGAGGCTCTTGTTCAAAAAGGAATAATCAAAATCAATATAAAGAAAGAAAACATGAGAATATCAAATGAGAAATATGAATTCTAGTATTGAAAAAGAAAGTTACAAATAATGGTGTTGTTGATGACAGAATGATTAGCAACACACAAGAAAAGATCAATCTTAAAGGACCCATGGTCTCAAATACACAAATGACTTATCTACTACAACAATAAGAAATAAATATAGTACAATAGATTCAGCAGTGCCAACCTCCTACATCTAAAGATGCGCCTCCTAGACAATGCACAGCACTAGGAGAACCTATCAAATTTGCACTGCAACAATTGATCCAATCCAGTTTTATTCAATTACCAGAGATAAAAGATGAACCAACTATCAAAAAACCATAGTAGGATTATAATAAGTATTTTGATTATCATTGGATAAAAGGGCATAATATTTATTCATGTTTTAAATTCAATCATCTTGTACAAGAATTAATCAATGAATGTATAATCAAACTGGAACCTCCTACAAGATCCTCAAATGTTGATCTCAGATTTTTCAATACTTCTTTTCTTGATCATGGGAAAAGAAAATCCTCCAGTAAAAATTATGACCCCAAAGACAATGTAAATTACACTAGAACCTCCCATGACTATACCATAAATTATATTAAAGCATTAGATGCTTATGTGGCTACTACAACTAATAAAGTGAAAGATCTGCAGTGGGCAGTCACTACTCGTCGAGCCAAAATAATTGTAAAAGATGCCCTCCTTAGATCCAATTCACTACCCAATAAAGCCTCCTTAACCATTTGGACAAAAAAAACCCACACAAATTTCCAATCTTGAGTTCTTGTGTACATCCCGCTTGCATAGAGTGGTGCTAGATAAAGCCTAAAAGGAATCCAGAGTGCCTAATGATATAAATGTTCACTAGTTTCAGACCAGGAGAGGTCACCTCTCCACCACATGGTACATTACATGTATAGAGAAAGATGTCTCAGGTGATATACCCAATCATAATAATCTCGTACACCTAGACATCTTTGTTCATAATTGTAAGATCAGACGAGTCCTGATAGATGGCAAGGTAGGACTTAATATATCTACCTTGAGAGTTGTTATGACTCTTGGATATTCGGAAGATGAAATTGATCCTTTGAAGAAGATCAAAATTAAATCTTATGATGATGTAGAACATCCTTCCAAAGGAGTCATCATACTACACCTTTGAGTCAGCCATGCTATAGAGAACACATAGTTATAGGTTTCAAAATTTAAATTTTCCCTCTAACATAATTCTTGTTCGTCCCTAGATCCATGCAATGAAGGCAATTTCATAATCCTATCATCAATGTTTGAAATATTCTTATAAAGGCATGTAGGTCGCTATTCTCGGGGACCTAACCCATTCCAGTTTTATGCTAACTTGAAAGATAGTCCCTCATAGTAAGTACCAGACAATAGAGAAGCAACATCATGCACAGCTCCTGTTAACATATGTATCCATCCATATTAGAAACAAATGGCCAAAGGAAATATTAAAATTGAAGACAAATGATGTGGAGAACATTCAACGACACATTCCTTTCACATTAAAAAGTTACTTCTTTACCTAAAGTCTTATTAAAAAACCACACCTTCTACTGAAACAACAAAAAACTATGATCTAGTATAATTCCCCCGCTATATTCAAAAAATGGGGAGAATTTTACAAATTAATCATTGATTGTAATGATATATCTGGATAGATATACAAATATGATGAAAGCCAACAACCTGTCCAATCACCTATTGAATAATATTGACTATGATTCAAAATAATGCAAAATAAAGGCTACGATGCTTATAGTGGTCTTGGAACATAGAAGAAATGTATCATAGAACCCATTGTTCCCTAGGTGCTACCTCAAAATAGGGGACTTGGATTTAGACAATTAAGAATTGGACGTTTGAGTATTAAGGTACCACTTTGTCAAAAAGAGAGTGCTTCTAATGATGATATGACATCTAAGGACATCCATGCGAAAACTGATTTTGATGAATGGGAGTGAAAATCTTATTCCCTAAACCCTTATTCTCTCGACCATATTTTTTTCAAACCTAATGACTTACCTGTTAAAGATAAACACATGGATGATACTCCTCACCCTGCAAAAACTCATCCTCAAGCTTGGATTGAAATGTTTTGGTATCCTATCATGACTTTTGAGGATAAAAGAAGTGACACTGATATGACTGATGTGGTTATCCTTACTATTATCCCTGTCACCCAAAACCAGCATAAAATTGAGGATGATTTACCTTTAGTTTACCCTAAACTGATCGATTTGTTAGACTAATTGAGAGGGGGGAGTTAATTAGTGGCCTCAAAAATTAATCCAAATGATCCAACCAAAAATTATATCTTAAATATAATACCTTTCATTATCATTCAGTCCTACAAGATGTATACCTTTAAATATTCTTACCAAATATATACTGCTTGGTAAGATATATTATTTATGTTTTTCTAGCCTTTACCGAGTAGCAACAATTAAACTTAGTGTTTACCGACCAATCCAGTTTTAGTAATGTGTAAAGTAAACTATCAATGCAAAGAAAGAAATACACATTTGACAAATGGATTTTTAACTTGTAGACCTTGTTAAGGGAAAAACCACTTAGGGCTGGTAACCTAAAATTTTCACTCTTCTGAAGTGAGCTTGGAGAAGAGCCAACCCTGTTAAAGGTCACAAACACACTATTAGGTACAGCCTCATTAGAGGATTAAAAACTAACAGTTTCTATTTTGACCTATCCTGAATATTATAATGTCAACAAGAAAACCTTTTGATACTCTTGAGTCTATCAATACATTAAGGATGGTTAAATCCCACTCAGCTAAGAGATTTTCTGAATCAATGGTTAAACTAAAATAGTAAATGATTTGTTCAACAATACAACTTTAACTTACATATTTTCATGTCTAATGTTAGTCCAATAATACCTCTCTGATCAATGTTATATTCAATTCCTTTACTCCCCTTCTTTCTTCTTTTCTGCTCGGTGAATGCTCTTGCTTCTATTACTCAGTTTCTGCAAAATTTATTTGGCTCTGTTCTTCAGCCTATATGATCATATCTGCATGAAGAATTATATCTTCACTAGAATTATATTCAACATTTCTCTTTCCACAATCAATCTCTCCCTTTGGAATTGATGGAAATACAATATGAAATATGCCATATCATACCAAACTTATTATTCTATAACCAATTTAAATATCTGACTTTTGGTAAGCTCTTCTAGCTTAGATTTGATTCTTGCATAATGCTCTCCCTTTCTTGATTTCCTTCTATGGATAGGTGTAGAAATTATGTCTTTTGCTTCTGTCTCTCCCTTTTTTTGTAGATCTCTTCTCCCCTTTTCTAGATAGATATGCATTGTGTGAACATTTCTTCAATTCTCCCCCTTAGATGGATGGTTCTTCTCTCTTTGTAGAAACTTCTTTCTCTGATCTTTTCTCTCCCTTTGACTGATGTTCTTCTCCTTGATGGATATTTATCTTCCCTTGTATGATTATGATATATATTTCATTGAATACTTCTCTCCCTTAGATAGTAATGCCAAACCAAAATATATCATTGAATTCTTTTGTTCATTAGTAATACAGCTCTATAGTAGCCAACAATATCTCTGGTGTTTGGTTTAGATAAGTACCTTCTTGTACTGATATGTCATTGTAGTCCATTATCTCATCTTGCATCAACAAGATTGATCTTTTGATAGTGTGTTGGTTGATGTTGTCTTCTAGTTAGCTTACTGACCAGTAGAAAAGGGTCAAACCCCTAGTCTATTCCTTAGATACTCAAATGTATCTTTTGGTAATGGCATTGTAAATATGTCTGCTAATTGTTCTTTGGATTCTACATATTCTAGTATCACCTTATTTTCTTGTAATAGTTCCCCTCAAGTAATGATACTTAATATCTATGTGCTTTGTCTTAGCATGCATCACAGGGTTCTTTGAGATTTTTATAGCACTAGTATTATCACAATAGATAATTACTAGTTGAAGAATATCTCCATTCATACCTTTCAGTAATTCCTTGAGCCATGCAATGTTAGAGAAATTTGTAGCAGAAATCACATATTCTTCTTCTCGAGTTGATTTTAATATGCATCCTCTCTTTTTACTTATCCATGTGACAAGTCTATCACCCATAAAGAATGCTCATCTTGTTGTTCTCTTTCTAGCATCTAGGTTTCCACCAAAATCAACATCGGTATAAACTTGTAGCTCAAATTTTCCTTCTTTATTATACAACAAACCATAGGCTTCAATATTCTTTAGATATCTCAGAATTATTTTAATAGTAGTCATGTGTGATTCCTTTGGATTAGTAGAGAATCTTGCAACTATACGAACTGCATCTAATATATCTGGTCTAGTGTGTACAACATACATTAGTTTTCCAATCATAGATCTGTATAAGGTTTGATTTACCTTTATTGTGTTGTCTTCCTTTGTTAATTTGCATCTGTTTTCCATAGGTGTTCCAACTAGTTTGGAATCTTCCATTTTGAATATCTTCATAACTTCTTTGACGTATATGGATTGTTTGATGTAGAGGCCTTCATCTTGTTGTAGAATCTGTAGACCAAGAAAAAATTTAATCTCTCCAAACATTGACATCTCAAATTAGTTTATCTTTTCATCAGCAAATGATTTGCACAGAAAATCATTACCTCCAAATATGATATCATCAACAAATATCTCAGCAATCAAAATCTTATCATTAGTTTCTCCTTTCAAATACAGATTATTATTATCACTTGTTCTAACAAATCCAATACTAACAAGATAAGAGTGAAGCCTATCATCCATGCTCTCGATACTTGTTTCAATCCATACAAGGATTTGTGTAGTCTACAAACCATTTTCCTCTTGTTAGGATCAAAAAAACCCTCTAGGTTGTTCAATGTATACCTCCTCTTCTAGTATTCCATTTAGAAATGTAGATTTTACATCCATTTGGTATACTTTGAATCCTTTAAAGAAACATAAGAAAATATAATTCTTACTCCTTATAGTCTAGAAATGGGTGCAAATGTTTCTCCATATTCAATACCGTCTTCTTATTCATACACTTTGCATACCATCTTTTCTTTGTTTCTTGTGACTTCTCCATTCTCATTCAGTTTGTTTCTGAAAACTTATTTGGTACCAAGGATATTTTTCTCACTTGGTCTTGGTAATAATGTCCGTGTTTGGTTCTTCTCAATCTGCTCAATATCTTCATTCATTGCACTAACCCATTCTTGATTCTCAAGTGAAGTATTAACAAATTTAGGATCAAAATCACAAATCAAACATCTAGTGTTAAGTGACTTACTTCTTCTTCTCATACCAGCTTTTTTGTCTCCAATGATCTGGTCATGTGGATGGTGTCTTATGACATATTTAACAAGTATAAGTTTAGATTTATTTTCATCATTTTGTCCTTCATTTTGATCTTCATCAATTGTTTCATCATTGTGATCATTTTCCCAATTCTCGGTGTGTGTAGCTTGATGCTCGGTTACATTGTTCTGTCACTTGATAGTGTTAGAGTGTTGCTCAGGTAGAGTGTTAGGTTCTTCAATGTAGACAAATCTGTTGTAATCTTCTGGTTCCTTTCTTCTTTCCTCATCATTTTTCTCAGCAAATTCATCCACTTTTACATTTGCACTTTCAATGATTTTGTTAGAAGATTTTTTAAGACATTTATAAGCTTTGCTTTTGGTAGAATATCCTATAAATATTCCTTCATAATTTTTAGATTGAAGTTTCCCATTTATATCATCTTTCAATATATAAAATTGACTTTCAAAAATTCTAAAGTAACTCACAATTGGTGTGTATCCATACCATAGCTCATAAGGTGTCTTTCTTCAATTGAACTTGGCTTAGTGTATAGACATCAGTACTTACAACTTCTCTCAAGAATTTTTGTGTGATACATTTTTCAATCAAGAATTTATGGCACAGTCAACAATTGATCTATTCCTTCTTGCAAAAATCCCATTTTGTTGTGGTGTTCTCATTGCAGAAACCTATCTTGTAATCCCATGTTGATTACAAAAGTTAATGAATTCATCATAAATAATTTCTCCTCCTCTATCTGATCTTAGAAATTTTAGTTTTTTTCCACTTTGATTTTCAACTTTAGCTTTATACCATTTGAACATCTTAAATGCTTCAAACTTTTCTTTTATGAACATGACAGTCATCATCCTAGAATAATCATCAAAAAATAGAATGAAGTATCTATCATGAAAATAGCTCTTTGTTCTCATTGGTCCACATACGTCAGTATCAACTAACTCTAGAATAGCATTAGATGTGTATATTTTTCTCTTGAAACTAGACTTTTTCATTTTTCCTTTTTGACAATTCTTGCACATGAGATGGTCAGGTTTTGACTTGCTTGGTAAGCCTCTTACTTTTCTTTTCTTTCTTATCCTAACCATGTTGTCAAAATTCACATGACATAACCTTTTATTCCATAACTAAATGTCTTCATTTCTAGCCAATAAACAAGTGGTCTCAATATTATCAAGATAGAATAGGTTACCATTTATTTGTTCACCAGTATCAATCAACCTTTTGATTCTATTATAGATCTTTTCCATTTTTTTCTCAAATGCAACTCAGTGTCCTTTTTTATTCATCCTTGAAACACTCAATAGATTATAGTTAAGTCCTTTCACCCAATATACATTTTCATATCTGATCAGATTATTCAACATGATGATTCATTTTCCTTCAACTGGTCAAGGTGAGTCATTAACCATCCTAACTGATCCACCACTGTAATATTCAAAAGTTTCAAAGTTTTCTTTATCTCTAGTCATGTGATGAGTACAACCACTATCAATAATACATACATAATTTTTTGCTAACTTTAGATATGAGTGTAGTTTCAACATACCTTTATTCTTTGTTTAAATCATCCTTCATAGCAATAAATACTACCTCAACATCTTCATCAGACTCGGTGTCAGTATTTTCATCTTTTTTCTCAACTAGGTAACAATCCTTCTTTCCTTTATCCTTTTAGTCTCGGTTATCTTTTATGTCAGAGTGTCGGTAACTTCTGTAGTCTCGGTCATCACTTCTGTCAAACTTCTTTTCATAAGATCTGTCATTTTTTTCTTTCATCCTTTCTCTTGTTAGGGCATCTAGTAGAAAAATGTCCAATTTTTTTGCAATTAAAACATACGAATGGTAATTTACCTTTGTATTTTCCTTTACCTCTTTGCAATATTTTAGTCATAAGTGCATGAATTTCATCAGGTTCTTGTTCATCACTATCACTTTCACTATCATTTCTCATAGTGTCTTTGTCACTAGATTTTCTTATTTTCATAGAAGATTTTAATGAAGACTCAATAATTTGTAGGACATTGTTTTCATAGTTGTTCATCTCAAATTAAATAATTCTATCAATTGGACTATCAAGAGTAACATTGTTATTTTCTACTACTCTCATTTCTTGAATTGTAGATACTCTAATAGACAAAATAGGTAGTAAGATTCTCAAAATTTTACTTACCATTATTTCTTCCTCAAGTACTCCTCCTACTCCACGAATATCATTAACAACTGCTTTGATTCTGCTACTTTACTGAGTGGTGTTCTCTTCTTCTTTCATTCTTATGTCATCAAAATTTCCTCTTAGGTTTTCATCTTTAGCTCTCAGTACATTTGTATCTCCTCCATGTAATAGCTTGAGTTTATCCCACATTTGCTTTGTAGTGGTGCCTGATTTGACATCTTCAAATTTAGAATTAGATAGTGAAGAAGCAATTTGGATCATCATTAAATTACGTTCATTTTTCTCTCTTAACTAATCAACAGCCAGAGGCTGAGTATGTGCAACATATTTAGTATCCAAGTATTGTTTGACATCATTTCCAATACCTGATAGATGAAGTCTTATCCTACGTTTCCATGATGCAAACTTGTCTTTGTTCAACTTAGGCACATCCCTTTTACTCATCTTTTGATATTTAGCTTGAGTCTTTAAACTCTCTTCCAAGCACCAAATATCTAATACCAACTGTTAGAATAACTGAGAGGGGGCGGGGGGGCGGTGAATCAGTGGCCTCAAAAATTAATCTAAATGATCGAGGAAAAACTTCTATCTTAAATATAATACCTTTCGTTATCATACAGTCCTACAAGATGTATTCCTTAAAATATTCTGAACAAATATATGCTGCTCGATAAGATATGATGTTTATCTTTTTCTAGCCTTTACCGAGTAGCAGCAATTAAACTTAGTGTTTACCGACCAATCCAGTTTTATTAATGTGCAAAGTAAACTATCAATGCAATCAGATAAATAAACATTTGACACATGAATTTTTAACATGGACTCCCTATTAAGGGAAAAATCACTTGGGACTAGTAACCTAAGATTTTCACTCTTCTAAAGTGAGCTCGGTGAAGAGCCAACCCTGTTAAAGGCTACAAACACACTATAAAGTGCGACCTTGTTAGAGGATTCAAAACTAAGAGTTTGTCTTTTGACCTACCATTCACTATGTTGTCAAAAAGAAAACCTTTTGATACTCTTGAGTATATCAATACATTAGGTATGGTTAAATCCCACTCGGTTAAGAGATTTTATGAATCAATGGTTAAACTGAAATAGTAATTGATCTGTTCAATAATATAAATTTAACTTGTAGATTTTCAATTCTATTGTTAGTCCAATAATACCTCTCTGATCAATGTTCTCCTCAATTCCTTTAATCCCCTTCTTTCTTCTTTTCTACATGGTGAATGCTCTTGCCTCTGTTTCTCACTGTCTACAAAATTTATTTGGCTCTATTCTTCAGCCTGTATGGTCAGATCTACATGAAGACTTCTATTATCACCAAAATTATATTCAACATTCCTCTTTTCATAATGAATTACTTGTCTCTTTATATAGACATTATTTAGCCATTTAAACTTCTTGTTTTCATCGTAGATCACTTTCTTGATTCGTAAAGCTCGCCATGCATGCTTTAATCCGTAAAGCTCTCCTTAAGATTTATTCCACAAATCTCTCATTGTTAAATGTGCTTTAAATCCCTTCTTTGTTCTATTTCAATTGATCGATGAAAATAAATCAATCAATCAGTTAACTCTAAATATAGCTCATGCTAGCTAAGTTTTTTTATCATTCTTTATCTTCATTTTTGATCGGTGATCAACTTCAGTTAGTTTTGTCATTGACTCCAGTTGTCCTTGGTAACAACTTTAGTTAGCTTGGTTACTACTATGCTAGGTATACACTGTGAATTGCCTGGTGACACTTTCTTGGTTTATACTATCCATCGGTGTACATTGTCCATTGGTGTTTACTGTCACTTGGTGTACACTATCACTCAGTGTATACTGGCTTTTTTTTTTACCGATAACATAAACTTGATCTCTTTAGCTCTTGAATTCTATGACAATATGTGTATGACTAATTAGATTATATCAAGTTGACATCAATGACAATACAATACATTAACTGATTTAATATCTTGCATTCACTTTTGCATCTCGGGGGTCATGAACTTATCATCTTCAAACATTTAATTAGTTATTGTTCATCAAGATTGTGGCCAACAAGGACTGCTAGGATTAGACCATCTTAAAAATGATGAAGTAATTGAAAAATTATTAGATATCCATGAAGGTATACCACTGAATGATCATAAAGTAGGATTTTCAATTGATTTAGATGTCATAATATATCTCAGGGTGTCAATTCCATCTTCCAATTGTAAAAGCGAGTTTTTTAACATTATTGTGCAAGAATTGTGTACAGGTACCTTGATATATCTATTTCATTTATTGATTTCCTGTACTTTACCTTGCATATGCACGTAGTGTCATATACCTCTAAAGTCGGGACTAAATGTATTTTCCAAAATTGTAAGAACCTAGTTCTCTACTATTTAAGAATTTTTTAGGACCTACCTTAGTGTGTTTTAATTATAGATTGCATATCAGGACTTCATAATTGCACTTGATGCATACCTTATTTGAATATGGGTCTTCCATTCTCTTCAAACTTGTTATCATAGCAACAACAACTGTTAGATAATTTCTAAAAATTCAAAGTGTCATAATGTGTATGAGCGTTTATAGAAGACACGTATATGTAGGAAAATGTAAGATATAGTCAATTTTGGCATTTATATATTTGCATTATTTATTGGATTTTATTAGTGCATATTTAGCATTCATGAGATTACCATTCTTGAAAACTACTTCATATTTTTTTAGGGATTTTGTGGATAAAAAGAATGTTTTTTTGGCTTATTTTTTTCTATATATTTATATTGCATTCACATAGATAATTTTTCATTATAAATGTATTTTATGTCTTAGCCTTAAAATCACCTTTAATAAGGTATTCAACATTATATTTATCATTTCCTCTTGTTTTTTTCTCATTCTCCTTTGTATTTTTAAATGTGTCTCCAATATCTTCATCTTCTCTTATAAAAAATTATGTTGTAAGAAGTGCTAAGAGAAGATAAGAGCACTTTATGATTAATTTCTTACTTTAGAAGTAAATATTTTTAAATTAATCATTTCAACATTATAACCCATATTTAATTTATCACATTCTCTAGTCAACTTATAATAGTGATGCTATTATCTTTAAAATTAAGCTTAACCAAGTTGGACAATATGAATTACTAGGAATGTTTTTTTTTAAGGTTATTACATCTCCCATTCTATTCAAAATAATTTATGGGTATGTGAAGGATCATGGTATGTCAAACCAGGCCTTTAAGTGGCAATGAAAATTCAGAAAATCAGGTTTAGGAAAGTTGACGTAAAAATTTGAACAAGTTATCAATCTTATATAAAAAAATATGTAAGAAGAGAATCTGTAAAAAATTGAATTTAGTTTCTTTTCTACAAGTCATTTTATTCTATATGGTGAAATTTCAAATTTCTATGAAGTAGTATGAAAATTTCAGGAAAAAGATGAGAAGTAGGTGTATGTCTGACCACCTTAAGTACAATAAAATGATAATACTTTTATACAAGATTATAGATATAAGTAGTACACTCATGTGCAGATGTGATGCATATTTTTTTGTAATTTTTTTCTAAGTAAATAATTAATTATGATTTTTCTACTACAACTTTTCCCGAATATAAAAAATTCTGTGTTTGACCACCTTAATTTACTCTAAACTTCATGAAATTGAATTTTTTTTTATTTTTTATTGTAGTAGGAAAACTATAGAATGTGAATCATGTTTAGGATTTCAAAAATATTATACTGTTTGAAATCTATAGCTATTTTTCAATCAGTATATCAATCAAGACTAAAAAGATAAGAAGTAGGTGTATGTCTGACCACCTTAAACACAATCAAATCATAATATTTTTTTACTAGATTCTATATATAAGTAGTAGAATCATGTACAGAAGTGACGTATATTTTTTTGTAATTTTTTTCTAAGTAAATAATTAATGATGATTTTTCTTCTACAACTTTTCCAGAATATAAAAACTCCCGTGTCTAACCACCTTAACTTAGTCTAAACTTAATCAAATTGAAATTTTTTTATTTTTTTCTTATAGTAGGTGAAGCATAGAATGTGACACATGTTTCATATTTAAAAAATGTTATACCATTTGAAATTTATACATATTTTCAATCAGTATACCAATCAAGACTTCTTTTTCACATCGCCACTTTTTGGCATACCATGATCTTGCACATACCCTTATCCAAATAACCTCTATGAGCCTTCATATACATGCATCTTACTATTTTGAAGCATAGTCATCTAAACATGGCTGAAAATTTATAGTTCAAGTATAATTTAAACTATAAAAATAACCTCTTTCTTTTTTCTTGCACTTTCAAATAAGCCTATTTTCTCTTTTGAATGGTGTCCAAGGAAATGGCAGATATTATACTGCATGAAATTATTGAAAGTTAATCACAGCATCATGTCAATTTTCATCCATTGTATAGTGTTCTTTAATAACTCTTTCTTTAAAATTTTATTAAAGGTTTTTGACTTATTACTAAAGTGGATTTCAAACTCTTAGAAAATATATTGAAAATCACCTATGAGCCAATATATATGTTGTACATATAGGCAATCACAAAACACCATAGTTGGGCCAACAAAATACTTGTGTACATACCTATGTAATAAAAATTTGTGCACATTTGCAGAACCATTGTATAACATTAAAGATATCACATTTCACTTTAGGAAAGTAGCAAGATAAGTAATATCCTACTAAACCAAGAACCATTCATTAGATAACATCTGAAGAGTTGTAGGGCTGGAAAAAACCATAATGTGCTAAGATAATATGAAGTTTATGAGGACATTTTAGTAAAAGGAGACACATTTAAATCTTGAAATAAGATGAGAGTAGGAAGAAAAATGCTCAAAATTTTAATTAGAAGATAAGTTGTAACTGGCTCAGTAGTACTTATATCTATGATAATTATTTGAGTTTTTTCATCTTATCTATTTCCTTTTTTGTTTGAGTCATGAGGTTAGATTGATACATGATACATTAAAAGTTATTTATTTAGTTTAATTTTTTATCCTATTCTACATCATATCATTTATATTGTAACAACTTGTATTTTCATATTCTTATTGATCCTATTCTAGAGGAATTATATGTATTTTGATTTAATGCATTGTTGTATAATTATATGAAGCAGCATCATGTAGTCACATGGGTTTCAATCTATTTGACCTATTGTTCCCGCATATAGAACATCACACAATCTCTTATTTATTATCGTTCCATTGTAATATTCATCTCATTCTGAGACTTTAACAAGTTTGTTATAGATGGAGGCAGGACGAAAGAGAACCAGGCAAGCAGGAAGTCAGAGATCCAAGGCGGTAGAATGGTAGAGACATAGAGAGGC
This sequence comes from Thuja plicata, assembly GCA_018584345.1. Lineage (NCBI taxonomy): Eukaryota > Viridiplantae > Streptophyta > Pinopsida > Cupressales > Cupressaceae > Thuja > Thuja plicata. The sequence continues at coordinate 803,373 of MU228137.1, forward strand.
AAAATGACAGAGAGCTAGGTCAATAGAGAAATGGGAATTCCAAGTGCAGAATCAAGGTCAATTGCAGAGACAATGCAAAGACCCAGACCCAAATAGCAAGCCCTACCCTCAGCAATCCACAGGGTAGGATTCACAACTTACATGAAGCTTTTCAATACTCTTCCATAGTACTCCTATTGTGCAGCTACCTAAGCCCCGTAATCAATATCTTCATATCAAAGGGTTTTAGTCATTCCCTTTCCTCCAGAAGAGAAACCCAAAACACTTAGATCTGGAAATTTGAGCTAAGAAAATAGCTGACATTTCAATCTTCAATGGGAAAGCAGTTGTTCAGCCAGCTAAGCCATTTTTTTTAATCCTCACTTCCTCATTGCTTTAGAACACAACTCAAAGCTGAACAAGGAACCCCCTATGAAGAAAAAGGATACCTCATATCACTATGGAAAACCCCCTTCCTTCCAAGGATTCATTAGTTACGAGCTGGATGAATCTTCTCTTCAAGCTACTTTGAAGCCTTTTGGGGTCCCAAGCTGACCATCTAAAAACCCCCCAGCAAATTTCAAATTGGGAAATGGGAAGAAAAAATTCATTGAGCAACAATGACCATTTAACCCACAGCTTGGATTCCCCCAAAAGAGGGTTAGGTGAGGGGCCCATTTACTAAAGTAGAAGCAACCGATATTCAACATTTGCAAGGGAACCCCTCTTGGATCTCTAGGGAAATTGGGCACATCATCCTCCAAAAATGTAGACACCTACCTTTCAGACAAGGACACAAATCTTGGTATAGGGAAGACTGTAGAATCGCTCCTGTTTAATAAACCGCCTAGAGCACCCTTTAATCCAAACCTCAACAGACATATTTGTCAACCCAAAAAAAAAAGGTATCCTCACCCTGTGCCACTTCATCCATGGACACTTCTCGGGACTTAAACAATGTACAAGAAATGATCAACATTTATCTTCCAGCATAAATGCTCTAGGATCAAGTCGATTCCCTGTGGAAAACTTCCTGATCGGTAAGCTCTCATCTAATCTTTTGTTATTTTTGGAGATTAGGGATTGGGCTTTTGAAAACTGGTTAGGTTTATCAAATGTCTTCCAACTGGAATCTGACCTGGGTTTATTTGTAGCTATATTCAAGAATGTAACATATAGGGATAGAATTCACAAAGATAAAGGCTAGTTCTATCATGGGCTGGGTGTGTACTCAATGGTTTGGACCCCAAACTTTAAACCAGATCCCTCAACTTGCAATTTATTTCCTTTCTAGATTACCCTTCCACTTTTGCCACTGGAATATAAAGACCCAGAAATTATTGAAGTAATGTCTAATCAAATTGGCATAGTCCTTAGACATGAATTCATTCCTTTTGAAATCCCACAAAAAGACACTAAGATATGTGTTCTTCTTAACTGTTTAAAGAAACTACCAAAACAGATCAAGATTAACTCAAAGTGGGGTTGTTAGATCTAGGATATTGTTTTGCAGAGTGGAGATATTGTTCACCAAATGCAAAATACTCTAGGGCACCTCACTTCACAATGTAATGGGGGATACCAATATGATACTCGGGTTTGCGAAGACCACTCTTCTGAATGATCTGCTTGCAATATCCGAGTATTAAAGGAACATATCCATAGTGTAACACCCTCTCAAAACCCAAAATTTCCCCCTGCAAACATTAATGCAGTAGTAGAGAATACATTTACATTCCAAGAGGCTATATGTTTCTTTTTTGCATTGTGATTCATACTCTGGTTTCAGGATAGAGGGAGGCAGGGTAAGGCTATTGGCTAGGAAGATAATGAGCCAAACAATCAAAACGTTGATAGTATTGTTCATAATCTTATGTATTCAGAATCCTCCACCAAAAATTTGGATTTGCAGGAGGTATTCAATGAAAAGGTTGTAGTCGCTTTCAAAGCCAGGAACTATATAGATGCCCAAATCTCCATCCTAGCTTCTCAAATGATTCACAAAGATGTCTTAGATGAGGGAGTTTTAGCCGAGCCAGAACAAATACTAGTAGGATACATACCTATGTGTCCACCTACCTTTCACAGAGATCTTGAGCCCCACAAGGACTATTTGAAGAGAAACAAAGCCCATTGTCCTATAGCACCATCACACTTTGAGGATGTATTGTAGAATGCAGAGAGCACAAAAATCAACCAGTATCCCCATGGGGAATCAAGGTGAAAGTTTCAGTACAATGCCCGAGAATATTTTGTGTTTTCAATATATCCTAAGAGCAAAGATCTAGACCACCCATATATGAGGATTCAATCATGCAACTTGGCGGCCTATATCAATTAATCACAGGTTCTGATTATATAAGTGGGGTGGAGGAAAGCATTATTCATGATTATAAAGAAGCTCAAAGTATAGAACTTTACATACCTCTGGGAGGTTTTGATCCAAATATCATGTTGTCACTTGATAAAACACCTTCCAGTATAGGTTAGGCAACCCCCATGCCAAGGAAGAGGGGGAGAAAACCAAAATCTTCTAAGACCAATGTGGAAATAGCTATAGGTATCCAGTCTACCCTTGATGAAAGATTTTCTATTTCTAAAAGATTAACAAGGAGATCAAAGGGATCTCCATGTCAACAATGAAGATTGTCTCATGGAATGTCAGAGTCATAAATGCCTCTGACAAAAGATGTAGAGTCAAATAAGAGATGGAATCTATGAGGGAAGACATTATACTAATTCAGGAAACTAAGCTATCACAAGAAAGTTATGATAAAACCATTAGAGGATGGAACAAATGGAAATTAATTCATATGAAGGGTAATGGAGCTTCGGGTGGCCTGGCTACTCTTTGGGACCCCAAAATAGTGCAGAGTCAACTTATAAGTCAAAATGATCACTTTCAAATCCTGCCTGTAAAATTTTTTGATTTATCTTTCATTTTGATCAATGTCTATGGTCCTACGACAACACTTGAGAAACAAAGAGTATGGATGAACTTAACAGATTGCATTCAAGTGCAAGAGATTCAATATATCATCATGGGAGGTGATTTTAATGATATTCTTAAAGCATCTAAAAAAATAGGAGGGATCTACCCACCTTTGAAAACCATTCAAGATTTTTCACAACTTGTAGCAGACAACAATTTACTAGACATAGAACCAAGTAATGGCTCCTTCACATGGATGAATAAGAGAGCTCACTTCTCACTCATTGCTGAAAGACTGGACCACTTTTTAATATCCCAAGAGTGGAAACTAACTGCCTTTTCCTTCCAGTCATAAATTTTGGCCATACCCGGTTCAGATCATTTTCCAATCTCTCTTCACTTCCAAGCTTCGACAACCAATCAGGGCTTCAAGCATTAGCCATCTTTTAAATTTGAGAAAATGTGGTTTTGGTATCCACACTTCCTACCTCTTATTTGCCAATGGTCGATTAGTGCACCCTGGTGTGTAGGATCCAAAATGCACCAATTTGCAGCTAAATTGAAACATATCAAGAAACATATCAAAAAATGCAATGAATTGACATTCAAGAATATTTTTAAAGAAAAAGAGATAGTCAAACAGCAACTATCAGACATTCTTGATACCACAATTAAGCATGGCATGGACAAGGAAAAATTTGAAAAGCAGAAACAACTTCAGCAAAACTGGGAAAGCTAGATGCAAAAGAGAAGAAGTTTATTGGCACCAAAAATCTAGAGAATTATGGCTGAAAACAGGAGACAAAAATACTTTGTTTTTTCATGCATTGACACTCCATAACAGAGCAGCCAATCACATTTTTTCCATTAAAAAAGTAGATAATGGTATAGTAGTGTCGGATGCAAAAGGTATTCATCAAGAAGGGATCAATTTCTTTGAACACTTGCTCGATCCTCCAAACTTACCAGCACCTGCAGCCCAGCAACTACAAGAAATTCTGCAAGGAATCCCATCAATCATCACTGAATCTTATAATGCAACATTAATGGCTCCTTTCACTCTAACATAAATTAAAAAAGTAGATTTCTCCCTGCCCCTGGATAAGTCTCCAAGCCCTGATGGATTCTCAACCCTATTTTACCAAGAATGTTTGGACATCATCGGTTGGGAAGGTTTAGGTGTGATAGAGAAATCAAGGAAAAGTAGAGGCATGTTAAAATATTTCAACACCACAAACATTGCAATTATTCCCAAGATCAAAATCCCCAAAATTTTCTCAGACTTCAGACCTATATCACTATGTAACACAATATACAAAATCATGACAAAGACGATCTATTTGAGGTTACAACACTTGATTCCTAAACTAGTTTCCCAAGAACAAGGAGGATTTGTGCCACGAAGAGAGACCTCGGAAGGAGAAATGGTGGCACATGATATTCTGCATTCAATCAACACATGCAAAACTTCAAACTTTGTCATCAAACTAGATATGATGAAAGCATTTGACAAAGTGAATTGGACTTTCCTGTTTGAAGTACTAAAAAAATTTGGATTTGCGAACAGCTGGTGTAAATGCATCAAAGCCTGCATATCAGTGGCTCGGTTTTTAGTTCTAATTAATGGGGTCCCAGCGGGATTTTTCCCATCCACTCAAGGGATCAGACAAGGAGATCCATTATCTCCGGTCCTCTTCATTTTAATGGCTGAAGCCTTTAGCAGACTCATTCACGTTAAACAAGATCTTGGACTTTGGGCAAGTGTGAGTATAGGAAACTCAGAGTTATCTATCACCCACTCACTCTTTGTGGATGACACCTTGCTATATGGACCCTCTAATATAAAGGAGGCTAGACAAATTAAACAAGTCATGGACTTGTACACTCAAGCCTCGAGCCAAAAAATTAATGCCCACAAATCCAAAATATTCTTCTTTAATACCAATCAGATTATTTCAAATAGAACTGCAAATGTTTTGGGATTTACAATTGACTTCCTTCCCTCTGTGTAATTTGGCACCCTATTTTTCATGGGAGTAAATAAAATCACATATTGGATGCCCATTATTGAAATAATTAAGTCTAGAATTGTAGCACGGAAAGAGAAATGGTTGTCATTAGCAAGGAAAATTATTCTTATCAAAACAGTGCTGGCTGCAATTACAAATTATTTTACTATCAGTACTAAAAGCTCCTCCTGTAGTGATTCAAATCATCCATAAACTTCTCTGACAATTCCTTTGGACAGAAAACATTAACGGAGATAAGAAAATTCCTCTTGTCTCATTGCAAGATATGGCATAGGTGAAAGCTTTGGGAGGGGCAGGTATACAAGATCTATCTAGCCGGAACAAAGCCTTTGGGGGTAAGCTTGCTTGGAAAATGTATCAAAATCCAGAGAAGAAATGGTGTCAAATCATGCAAAAAAAATACCTAGACAACTCTTGTCCTTCAAGAATTTTCACCATTAGGGACCCCCTGAAAGGATCAGCTATTTGGAACTTCATGATGGACTTGAGAGATATTATAACAAAATATATAATGTGGGAGGTGAACTCTGGGGGCAAAGTTAAATTTTGGATAGATTCATGGAATGGAGCACCACCCTTATACCAATCAGGGCCATATGAAGATTTGGTGGATAACACAGAAGCACTTTGGGGACTATATTTAGTGGATTATGTCGCTGCAGTTTGCCTCATTTCCAATAAAGAAATATGGAAAGATCTGGATGATCTGCCCATATCACCCTTGACTAAAGATAGACTAAAACAAATATTTCAAGGCAGAGACATATTCCTTACAAACAAAGAGGATATAATTTTGTGGGCTCCAGCTAAAGATGGGACATTTAAGATAAAAGAGGGATACAAAATCATTCAACAGTAGCAAACAAACAAAGTTCCACATCGAGCATTCTCCTTCTGCTGGAATCAGATAACTTTGCCTAAGGCTGGTTGCTTCACTTGGATAGCATTAAGAAAGAGAGCCCTCACCAGTGATCGACTAAACAAACTACACATATCCCAACCATTTAAATGTAGTTTATGTGATATTGAGTTCAAATATGTGGATCACCTCTTTCTTAAGTGTCCTTTCGCACATCAATGTTGGATATATATTCTTGGCAAATTGAATTATTCCACACCCCTTCCCAATACACTTTGGGATCTCTTTCAAACTTGGCCAGAATTATATCAAAACTCACTCTTCTCCTCATTATGGAAATGCATTCCAGCTATAGTAGTGTGGTCTTTGTGGTGGGAAAGGAACAAGAGAATATTTAGGCAGAATCCTTCTTCATTGGACTCAGTTTCGACATGTATGGAAAACTCCATTTCTGAAGTAGTAAATCCAAGCCATAGCAGGGTTAAATGTAACCCAGTGCTAAGAAGTTGGGACAGCTATGTCATTTGGGAATGGAAAGGAATCCATATCCCAATTGGTTGGAGCCAACGTGGCCAGATTAGTCAATCACAAAGTCGAGAGTCTATTCACTGGCTTCCCCCACAGCCCAAGTCAGTCAAAATTAACTTTGACAGTGCATCAAGAGGAAATCCAAGAAAATCAGGGATAGGTGTATGCATCAGAGACCGGGTTCCAGCAAGAAGTTGAGTCCACTTTTTGGGCAAAAAGTGGAAGTGTTTTCCCTAATTTTCAAGTTGTCTGTTAATTGATGTCAAAATTTGAGGCACTTAGAGATTGAATATAAAAAAAAATCACTAATAGAAAATGTAGGTCTCAGAGTCTATTTTTTAAATATATAATTTATTTAAATACCCACATAGTAGAAAATATATTTAGTAGGCATGTTTAAAAAACTCTTTTTTAAAATGCATGTTTCAGGACCATACCCTACATGTGTACAACCACCCTATTTTGAAGTAAATAAATGAATTTTTCAAAATCCTTTTGGGGGAAGGTACCTAACATATCAAAGATTGGTTAGAATATTTTTGCCTTTTTTTTAATTGAATATATTTTTTTTATTAATTTTTAATTGACTATAAAGTACATTTTCAAAACCTCTCGTCTACGACCACCATAATTTGATGAAAATTTCACTTTTTTGAGAATTTTTATTTTTTATTTTGAATAGAATTCTATGTAGATTGATCTCATATAACTCATTTTTTCAAAAACCTAAAATCAAAAAAGTTATTAAAGTTTTAGTGAACCTTACTATTTTAAGTTTAGGTACCACTTTTGATTAATAAATATTGTAAAAATAGTAAAATTTATC
>MU228137.1:820793-836856 GCA_018584345.1 Thuja plicata
TGATATACCTCTACTTGAGAAGGTAGCCACGACCCTTTACGAAGGCTCCCAAACAACTCTTCTCTCTGTTGTATTGTTGTTGTTGAACTTGAAGGTTATGAATGGTTTATCCAACATAACAATGTCATGTATGCTAAGGTATGTCATATATGTCGTTATAGTAATTAAAGAGTGAAACATGTACCATAAATATTGTTAATATTAACAACTTATATTTTTTTCTATAGATTGATAGGTGAGTATTTGTTACCACCATCAAATATTTTCCTTTGCTCATACCAAGAATTATGTGCCACTATGAAAGATATTGAAATAGATTATCAAGCAATAGATGCTTGTGCCAATGATCATATTATTTATCATAAAGAACATGAATTTGCAATAGAATGCCCTGAATGTCATACGAGTAGATATCAAACAGATCAAATAATAAAAATGGTGCCTCACAAGGTTCTTTTTTACATCCCCATTATACCACATTTACAAAGATTTTTCAGGTGTAGTAGCTTGGCATAATTTATGGAATACCATGCACACAATAGGAGTCAAGATGACATTATTCGAATGTCTGTGGATGGTTCTACATTTAAGGACATAGAGGAAAAGTGGCCACACTTTATTGAGGAACCTCAAAATCTCAAGCCTTCATTGGCAGCAGACGGTGTCAATCCATTTGGAGAGCTAAGATCTTTTTACTTTGTTTGGCCTCTTTTTTTCATCAACAATAACATTCCTCTATGGATGTCAATAAAGAGGGAGCACATTATGTTGGCAATGATTGTTCTAGGTATTTGATCATTTAATAGTTATATGCATGTAATTATAAATGTTGTAGTAAAATGGTCACAATAATTATGTAATGTTGTTGTTCATTCAACTAGGTAAATACCAAGTTAAAGATATGAATGTATATATTGAGCCTCTTATCGATGAGTTGGTGGAGTTATGGAATGGTGTCACTATGACATGTAATTGATTAAATATTTGATAATGTTAAGTTGAAGATAATGTAAGACATTAAATCAGTTAATAGTTTGTATTTTCATTGGTGTCAACTTGATATCATCTGTACAGTCATGTATATAATGCCAAAGACTTTAGAGAATCAATGGAACAAATATTATGCTTTCAGAAATGCATAAAAGTCAAGTATTCACTAAAGTGACAGATAACACCGACGGAGTGCACACCATCGGTAAAGGAAAAGAACCAAAGTCATAGTGATACCCAACGAGCTAAAAATAAATTTTCTCAATGAGTAAAATCTAATGATGCCTGACAGACGGAGATCCCGAAGCTGACTGGAGTCACACTGATGGAACTGGCAGTTTTCACCGATGACTAACTATAGAGTTGACCGAAAGAACATAGAGTTCAGAAAATGACAAAATATCTAGCTCGCAACAACTAAAGATAGACTTAACTGGTTGTTTTCATTGTTTTATTCGACCAGAGTCAAGTGATTGATTTAAAGATGATTTGTACAGTTGGAAAAAAGATAACTACGAGATAAATCAGGAGTTAAGCTTTAAATCAGATTGTCTGGATTATTTTTCATGCCAAGAATCAAGAATCAAGAATCAAGAAATGGTGAATATCATTTCTATATAAGAGACAAGCTTAATTGATTTCCGCATCACATGAAAGCGGATGAATAGAAAGAGGATGCTAAACAAAAACTGATGAAGAATAACTTCATACAGTCCTGATCAATCAAGTCAAAGGAGAGCTAAAGAATTTTGTAGACACTGATTAACAATGAACCACAACATCACAGAGAAGAAAGTGTGGAGCACAAAAAATTCAATTGATACATTGATTAGATAGGTAATGTACTTTAATAGATATGAAAATATGCAATTCAAGTTACATTAGAAACATGTCATTATGTTTTAGTTTAACCATTGAAGCATCGAGTCTCTTAACAGAACAGGACTTAACAGTCTTCTATATATTGAGGTACATCCCAAGGAGTGCCAAAAAGGTTGATTCATGAAAGTAGCATTGGATTTTCCTAAAGCCTATTGATAGTCTAAGAAGGAGGCTGATTCAAGGATGGTAGCAAATAGATGCTCGATACTAAGTGACAACCTCTATGTATAATATCCTCTAACAAGGTCACACCTAACAGTGTGTTTGTAACCTTTAACAAGGTTGGCACCTAATAGGGCTCACTTCAGAAGAGTGAAAATTTGGGGTACCAGTCCCAGTGGCTTTTCCCTTAACATGGTTTCCATGTTAAAATCCATGTGTTATGTGTGTATGGTTTATTACTTTACTGTTTTATATTTGACACATGTATTTATGGATTGATCGGTATACTATGCATATTTACTGAGTGTCGGTAAATAGTTAAAGTGCTTATCATTAATCAAGGAGAATAAGGTCAAAAAAGGAAAACCGACATACAGTTAAATCATTATTAGTATTTCATGGCATGCATCTTGTAAGGAATTAATAATCTGAGGTTTATTGATTGGTGGTTAAGTTTAACGATAAGTTTTTGAAGCCACTGATTCACCACCCCCTCACCCCCTCTCAGTTATTACTAACAATTGGTATCAGAGCTTGTGTGCTTAGAATGAAGGTTTCAAGACCTAAGTCAGCATCACAAGATGGACAGACAAGATGTGTCCAAGTTGAACAAAGACAACTTTGCTTCATGAAAAAGTAGGACAAGACTCCACTTATTAGGTATTGGTAATGATGTTACTCAATTCTTGGATACTGAATATGTGTTTCCTATAGGAGTATTGACAATAGAAAAATTGAGAGAGAAGCATGAGCATAACTGCATGGTTATAGAGCTTTCTTCCTCACTCTTTGATGTTGAATTCAAAGATGTCAAGGATTGCAAAAATGTAAAGAAAATGTGGGACAAATTGAACCTTGTACATGGAGGTGATACAAATGTTCTGAGAGCCAAGGCAGAAATCCTTAGAGGAAAATTTGATGATCTCAGAATGAAAGAAGGAGAAAACATCACACATTACAACACAAGAATAAAAGTAGTCAATGCTATACGAGGTGTTGGAGGTACACTTGAAGAGGACATAGTGGTAAGTAAAATCTTAGGAACCTTATTGCCTATATATGCTATTAGAGTTTCTGCAATTCAAGAAATGAGAGTAATAGAAAACAACATAGTTACTCTTGACAGTTTAATTGGTAGACTAATTTTTGTTGAAATGAATAACTTTGACAATAGTGTCTTAATAAACTTAGAGTCTATATTTAAGTCTTCTATGAAGATAAGAAAATAAAGTCATAGATACACATCTAGAAAAGACAGTGAAAGTGAAAGTGAAGAAGAAGATCTAGATAAAATAGAGGCACTTATGGCTAGAAGAGTACAAAGAGGCAAAGGTAAATACAAAGGCAAGTTACCACTTGTATGCTTTAATTGTAAAGAGATTGGACACTTTTTTGCAAGATATCCTAAAAGAAGAAAAGAGGACAGAAGTAATGACAGACCATTTGAAAAGAAATCTGACAGAAATGATAACAAAGATTAGAAAGGTTACCGACAATCAGAAAGAAGAGATACCCGAGACTACAAGGATAAAGGCAAGAAGGCTAGCTACCTAGCTGCTTGCAAAGATGAAGATATTGACACTGAACCTGATGAAGACATCGAGATGGTATTTGTAGCTGTGAAGGATGATTCAGATGAAGATGAAAGGTATGTAGAAACTACACTCATATCTATGGTTAGCAAGAATGACATCTGGATTATAGATAGTGGCTGCACTCACCACATGACCGGTGACAAAGAAAAGTTTAACACTTTTGAGTATTATAATGGTGGTATAGTAAGAATGGTTAATGATACACCTTGTCCGATTGAAGGTAAAGGAACTATAATGTTGATTAACCTGATTAAATGTGAAAATGCTTATTGGGTAAAAGGATTGAATTATAATCTGTTGAGTGTTTCTCAGCTGAATAATTCAGGTCACAGAGTAGCATTTGAGAACAAGAAGGCAAAGATCTTCAACGAATCAGGAAAACTGATTGGTACCGGTGAACAGACTAAAGGTAACTTATTCTATCTCAATGTTACTAACACCACTTGCTTAATGACTAGAAAGGAAGACATATGGTTGTGGCACAAAAGATTGTGTCATGTGAATTTTTACAACATGATAAAAATAAATAGAAGAAGAAATGTAAGAGGCTTATCGACGATGACAAAGCCAGACAACATCATGTGCAAAAATTGTCAAAAAGGTAAAATGACAAAGTCTAGTTTCAAAAGTAAAACCCATACATTTGATGATATTCTAGAATTATTCTATATTGATTTATGTGGACCTATGAGGACAAAGAGCTATTATGGAGATATATATTTTATTATCTTTTTTTATTATTACTCTAGAATGATGACAGTTATGTTTCTAAAAGATAAATCTGAAGCATTCAAGATGTTTAAATGGTATAAGGATATGATAGAAAAACAAAGTGGCAAGGATTTGAAATGTTTGAGATCAGATAGAGGAGGAGAATTTATATCAGATGAATTCACTAATTTCTGTAATGAGCATGGTATAAAAAGATAGGTTTCTGCACCAAGAACACCACAGCAGAATGGGATTGCTGAGAGAAGGAAGAGATCAATAGTTGATTATGCAAGAACACTGATGATAGAGAAAGACATCACCCAAATATTCTGGAGGGAAGTTGTCAGTACTTCTATCTATACACTTAACAGATTACAATTGAAGGACACAAAGAAGACACCTTATGAGCTATGGTATGGTAAAACACCCAATGTAAGTTACTTCAAGATCTTTGGTAGTCAATGTTATGTCTTAAAGGATGATAGAAATGGAAAGCTTGACGCCAAAAGTGATGAAGGTATTTTTGTGGGGTATTTTACAAAAAGAAAATCTTTTAAATGTCTTATCAAGGCCTCTAACAAAATAGTTGAAAGTGCAAATGTAAAGATTGATGAATTTGTAGAAAAGAATGAGCTAGAAAGCATAAAATAACCAGAGGACTACGAAAGTTTGTATATTGTGAAGAACCCAACACTACCCAAGCAACAATGCTTAATCCCAGAACAACAAAATGTTGCAACCGACGGTCAGACTGTTGTTACCGACGGTCAAGATAATAGTCAAGATAATGTGCAAGGTAATGAAGAATGAAATGAAGATCATGATAATGATCAAGTTGATAGATAAATAAATGTACCTATACTTGCAAGATATGTAAGAAGGAATCATCCAGAGATCCAGATCATAGGAGATAAGAAAGATGGTACAAGAGCAAGAAGTAAGTCTTTAACCTCAAATTGTTTAATTTGTGAGTTTGAGCCAAAATCTGTCAATGTTGTGCTAGATAATGAAGAATGGATAAGTGCTATGAATGATGAGATTGAGTAGATTGAGAAGAACAAAACATGGTCACTTGTGCCAAGAACAGATGACAAGACATCGGTACCAAATGGATATTTAGGAATAAGTTGAACGAGAATGGAGAAGTCACAAGGAACAAAGAAAAACTAATATGCAAGGGGTATGCACAAGAAGAAGGTATATACTATGGAGAAACCTTTGCACCCATTGCTAGGCTAGGAGTAAGAATACTACTTTCTTATTCTGCATACAAAGGATTCAAAGTATATCAAATGGATGTCAAGTCAACATTCCTAAATGGAATACTTGAAGAAGAGGTATACATTGAGCAACCAGAAGGGTTTGTAGATCCAGACAAGAGGATCATGGTATGTAGACTTCACAAAGCCTTGTATGCTTTAAAACAATCTCTTAGAGCCTGGTATGAACGACTTAATTCCTATCTAATAAGTATTGGATTTTTAAGGACTAGTGAATACAGTAATCTTTATTTAAAAGAAGATACTGATGCTAACACTTGGATTGCTGAAATATTTCTTGATGACATCATATTTGGAGGCAATGATATGCTATGAAAATTATTTTATGATGATATGGGAAAAGAATTCGAGATGTCTATGTTTGGAGAGATCAAGTTCTTTCTTGGTCTATAGATCATTCAACAAAGTGCAGGTATCTTCATTACACAGTCCAGATACATCAAAGAGGTCCTGAAAATATTAAAGATGGAAGATTCCAAGCCAGTTGGAATACCGATGGATACTAGATGTAAGTTAACAAAGGAAGACAAGACAACAAAGGTAAATTAGATTGTGTACAAATCAATGATTGGAAAACTCAAGTATGTTGTACACACTAGACTAGATATTGCACATGCAGTAGGAATTGTTGCTAGATTTTTTGCTAACCCCAGGGAATCACATATGACTATTGTAAAAAGAATTTTAAGATATCTGAAGAATACTGAGGAATTTAGCTTATGGTATAGAAGGGAAGGCAAATTTGAACTTAAGGTGTTTACCGACACTAATTGGGCTAGATATCTTGATAAACTGAAGAGCACAACTGGAAGAGCATTCTTTATGGGAGACAGACTTGTCACATGGATAATCAAAAATCAAGGATGCATCTCTCAGTATACCGCAGAAGCATAATATGTTGCTGCTGCAAACTGCTCAAATATTGTATGGATCAAACAGTTGCTAGAAGGTATGCATATGAAAATCTCAAAACTAGTGATTATCTATTGTGATAACACCAATGCAATAAAAATTTCCAAGAATCCAGTCATGCATTCCAAGACTAAACACATTGCAATCAAGTATCATTATTTAAGAGAACAAGTTCAAGAAAAAGAGGTGATACTTGAGCATGTGCAATCAAAAGAACAATTAGCTGATATCTTCACCAAGCCACTGCCCAAGGATACGTTTGAGTACTTGAGAAAGAGGCTAGGGGTCAAACACTTTTCTACCAGTTAGTAAAAGACTGAAGGCTGCATCAGCCTATATATTATCAGAATATCATTCATGTTGATGCGAGCAAAAAGATGAACTTTAAAGCTACATCTATATACAGAAAGGTATATATCAGAACCTAGCACCAGAGCATATTGTTGTATTGTTGATGGATAAGGGAAATTCAAGGAATATATTATGGATAGAAGAAAATGATTATTTGACATGAATGTCAGATATTTTTAAAATACTTATTTTTCATTGTTGTCGAAGGGAGAGAAAGTTTCCATAAATTATCACAATCTTCAGAAAAAGAAGAAAGATTATCCATTATTAGGTTACTCCAACAGGGAGAGATTATATCCATAGGGAGAGTTGCTAACAAGAGACAAACACATCAAAGAAGAAGAACAGTCAAAAGAGAGATATTGACACAAGGAAAGGACGCAACACATCAGAACAAGAAAGACAGAGAACTACAAGACTCAAATCTAAGCTAAAACAGAGCTTATCGACGGTTAGAAATTTTTATCGGTTATCAAACAAAGATTGGTAGTTTGATGAATCCCAATAAAATGTATTTCATATTGTATTAGAAATAGTATAGTATGATCTAATTTAATTTTGCTGCCATCAATGTCAAAGGGAGAAATTGATGACATGTAACTGATTAAAAGTTTGATAATGTTAAGTTGAAGATAATGCAAGACATTAAATCAATTAATGGTTTCTATTGTCATTGATGTCAACTTCATATCACCTATATGGTCATGTATACAATGCCAAAGACTTCAGAGAATCAATGGAACAAATATTATGCTTTTAGCAATGCATAAAAGTCAAGTATTTACTAAAGTGACAGATAACACCGACGGAGTGCACACCATCGGTAAAGGCAAAGAACCAAAGTCATAGTGATACCCGACAAGCTGAAAATAGAATTGCCCGACGATTAAAATCCAATGATGCCCAACGGATGGAGATCCCGAAGCTGACTGAAGTCACACCGATGAAACTGGTAGTTGTGACCGACGACTAACTACAAAATTGACCAATAGAACAAAGAGTTTAGAAAACAAAAAGAATATCTAGCTGGCAAGAGCTAAAGATAGACTTAACTGGTTGTTTTCATTGTTTTATTTGACCAGAGTCAAGTGGTTAATTTAAAGAAGATTTGTATAGTTGGAAAAAAGATAACTACGAGATAAATCATGAGTTAATCTTTAAATCAGATTGACTGGATTGTTTTTCACGCCAAGAATCAAGAATCAAGAATCAAGAAACGGTGAATATCATGTCTATATAAGAGACAAGATTAATTCATTTCTGCATCACATGAAAGGGGATGAATAGAAATAGGGTGATGAAGAGAAACTGATGAAAGATAACTTCATACAGTCCTGATTAATCTAGTTGAAGGAGAGATAAAGAATTCTGCATACACCGACGAATAGTGAAGCACAACATCACAGAGCAGAAAGTGTGGAGCATAAAAAATTGAATTGATACATTGATCAGAGAGGTAATGTACTTAAATAGATCTAAAAATCTGAAATTCAAATTACATTAGAAACAAGTCATTATGTTTCATTTTAACCATTGAAGCATCAAGTCTCTTAAAAGAGCAGGACTTAACAGTCTTCTATATATTGAGGTACATCCCAAGGAGTGCCAAAAAGGTTGATTCATGAAAGTAGAATTGGATTTTCCTAAAGCCCATTGACAGTCTAAGAAGGAGGCTGATTCAAGGATGGTAGCAAATAGATGCCCGATACTAAGTGAAAACCTCTATGTATAAAATCCTCTAACAAGGTCACACCTAACAATGTGTTTGTAACCTTTAACAGGGTTGGCTCCTAATAGGGCTCACTTCAGAAGAGTGAAAATTTAGGGTACCGGTCCCAGTGGTTTTTCCCTTAACATGGTTTCCACGTATAAATCCATGTGTTATGTGTGTATGGTTTATTACTTTACTATTTTACATTTCACATATACATTTCTGGATTGATCGGTATACTCTACATATTTATTGAGTATCGGTAAATAGTTAAATTGCTTAGCGGTAATCAAGGAGAATAAGGTCAGAAAAGGAAAATTGATAGATAGTTAAATCATTATTAGTATTTCATGGCACACATCTTGTAGGGACTTAATAATCTAAGGTTTATTGATTGGTGGTTAAGTTTAAGAATAAGTTTTTGAAGCCACTGATTCACCCCGCTATCAGTTATTACTAACAATGTATGACATCTCTAGACCAATAGGACACAAACAATTTCAATTCCATGCAATGCTTGTATGGAAAATACATGATGCCCCAGGGATAACACATTTTTTTGGTATGTTATGGTGAATTCAAGTTGCACATGATAATTCTAAATATAAAAATTAACATATTTAATCTAGTTGTATCATTTTCTTGTAGGTCTTCAAACAAAGTGAAAATTTGTGTGTCTAGTTTGTGGTCCAAAGATGAAATCTTGTCATTCAAAAGTTTTAGGAAAGCAGGTGTTTGATGAGCATAGACACTTTCTCCACAAAAATCGTAACTATCGAATTACTGAAAAACATCTTTTCAATGGGATAGAAGAGATTACATCTAAGCCACAGAGAATGACACCTCGCCTATGGAAGTTGGAATATAATAGAATTAACCGTTAAGGTACTACCATTCTACCTAATAGTTTATGTTTCAAATTTGTATATTTATATTATGTTTTGTTTGTTGATTATGTGATTGATGATCGTGAATGTCGTCAAGGAAATCCTTCAAAAGGGACTAAAAATTTATCGTAGACACTTTAGCAGGTTGCCCTACTATGAGAAGCTGCAAATTGTGCATTTGTTTGATACTATGCATATTGGAAAGAATGTAATGGAGACATTGTGGAAGATATTGGATGGAAGGCCTGACAAAGAAAAAATTGTCAAAATTTGTAGCGACATTCATGAATCCAATCATGTAATGAAAAATTTCATTGGATCAAATAGAAATAAAGAATGGATTAATATAAGTGCCCTTCCTTGGTTATTAACAGAGAAACGAAGTGATGCCATAAAAGAAGTCATACGAAAAATTTAATTTCCCACAAGATGTGCTCCGAACATAAGCAGTACCATATCAAAGAAAAGGGAATTTGGGCCAGGGTTGAAAACGCATGATTGGCATACCTTTATCAAGGTAAGTCATGTTCTTTTGTATTTACAATATATTTTGTAAACTGCATGTACTTCTTATTGTATTATTTGAGAAAAGAATGATGTGATTATTTTTATAATTGTTGCAGTACGTGCTACCCCTATCTCTCCCAGATAACTTCAACAATAACATCAAATAAGTGATATATGATCTTAAAAAATACATGAGGTAAGAAATGATATCTGTTCAATTTGTTGTATATATTGTAAAGTCTTGTGTTTATATATTTTTGTGTCTTGAATATCTTGTAGGTGGTTGTCATCTAAAGAAATCCATAAAGTAGATATAAAATATTGGAAGATAAAAATTCCTCATCTAATGTGTGAAATGCAAAAGTGTCTACGTTCAACCTTTTTCAATGCACAAGAACACTTTCTCATATACCAAGTTGAGGAGATTGAATTGTGTGGACTCGTACACACTCGATTAATGTGGATGGTTGAGAGGCACCTAAGATGTTTTAAGACTTTGGTTCGGCAAAGAGCACGTCTTGAGGGTTCTATGGTGGAGGAATATATGGTATACCAGACTATGGTGTACATTACTGAATATCTTCCTAAGCTTGCAGCAAAGATCCATATAAATCACATTTGGGATCTCGACACCATTAAAAAATTCAAAGGGGAGTACTTGGTGGGGAAAGGTAGAATGAGGAAAGTGAGAGCTAATAAATTATGAGATGTTATTGTAGCTGTTAATTAATTCTTAATATTCAAAATTAATCAGTTGTAAGTCGTCTATTTATTTTTTATACAGCTCCTCGAGAGTGGGATGTAATACATTTGTATATTGAAAATAATCAAGATTGGATGACAGTATGGATTGAACTATGTCATCATTTAGGTCGCACATTAACATGGGAAGTTGTGTCTTCATTGGTTAATGAAGCTCATCATAATAGAGATCCAAATGTTACGCAAAAGGAAATATATTTAGCACATGGTTTAAGAGATTTCCAGGTACGTATAAATTTGTTAATCACCCGTACATTTATGAACAACCGATGCAATAATTTATACATGATTGACATATTTTTTCAGGTCAAACACCACAAGGCTATGTTTTGCAATGGTCATAAATTTTGCATCAAAAAGTTGGATGAAACAAAGAAAACTTGTGGTTCTGGGATAAGTGTAGTCTTTCAGATGACTAATATTGCATCTAGAAATGACTTACATCCTTGAGAGTTTGAAAATTGATACTATGGCATTTTGAATGATATACTTGAGTGTGACTTTAATTCCTTCATATTAGTTCTCTTCGTCATCAGATGGTACAGGCTACAATTTAATCAAAATGATCCTAATAGAACTGTTATTGAAGATGACAATGGATTTCCAATGATTAATATACAAGGTGGTTTGAGCCAATTAGGGATGAGCCCTATGTTCTTCCAAGCCAATGTGAGAAAGTATTTTACTCAGAGGTTCCACATAAATCAGGTTGGTCATTTTTTATTAGACATGATCCAAGAGGAAGGCCAATGAGGTATAATGCAATGGAAGAATAATATTGCAAACAACTAGAAGATGATGTAGATGATCACGAACAATAGTTAGTCAATGATGTTCCTGAAACAACTTTTATTGAAGAAGAAGAAGAAGAAGATGATGACAATGATGATGCTACTGATGATGATGATGATGACGATGATGATGATAATGATGATGACGACAACAATGATGGTGGTGGTGATGATGTCAACAATAACGATGATCATGGTGATGAGTTGGATGAAGATGAAGATGAATGACATGAATGAAATGTATAGTTACATGATCACTGCTTAATCTATTTAATATTGATTTCTTCATTAAAATGTACAGTTATGCAATTAATGCTTAATCTAATTAATTCATGATGTACATTTAAAAGTTTTTAATTCATATGGGATGCTTATGGTTTTTAATGTACTTACTATGTGTTTTTGAGTACATGTATCATGAATTTTTTAGCTAACATAAGATAATTGAATTACATATGTAGGTACCCAAACCCCTTTCACAAGAATCACACACAGTCTCATGGATTGAAAGGTATAAGTAAATACACCCTATAGATATTAATGTATTTCATAATTTGAAAAATATCTCACATTACTTGCCATAGATCTCTCATTTGATGGAGTGCAGGTAGTAGAAGGTAGGTGTTTGTCAGATGTGTCTTCCTTGAGCGAAGGAAATATAGGAATGGAAGAAGAAAGTGAGTCATGTAGTATGTCTAGATTAGGAAGATCAACTAGAGGTCAAAATACTAGAAGGAAATTCAATAAATGCATGAAATTTTTCCTTTCTCATGGGCGGTCATATTATTATGATGATGAGAGAAAAGGCGACATCAAGGTGCCCTCTAGGTACCTATATCTACATAAACAATGGGTCCCCAAGGAACTTCCTCGAATAAACATTGATTTTAGTGTTAAAGGAAAGATATATCACATTACACCATCATCAATACATGGTTTGGGCCTATTTTCCATGGATGGCATAAAGGTCTCTTACAATAAAGTTGTCAAATTGATGGAGTATGTTTGACCTTGTTACAATTACAAAAGTTGGATGTGAATTGTTCAATATAAAAAAAGTATGCATAGGTATGCACTCTCAGAAAATTATATTCAACAAAAAGAAAATGACCAAAGTAAAAGAGTGGCTATATACATTGACAGAAGGCCAAAAGCATCAGGAATATTGTAGGTTTTATAAATAGCATGCGACCTCTGTCAACTATTAAGAAACCCAATTGCATATTTGAGGCGCGTGAGGGAAATCGTGTATTTGTATGTGCGATAAAATCAATAAGTTCAAGGGAAGAGTTGCTTATTGATTACAATTTGAATTGCATAGATACAAACAATATCACTATCATGGGGTACAGGTACATACTATGTACCATTAAATAATTTAGTTTTTTAGCTAGCCACATTTAGAGAGTCTCCTCACCATCCACCTCATCATCATCATCTTCTAATAAAATTTATTAATCTAGTCCTTTCTAATTATTGGTTAACTTTAAATAATAACACAGGGCCACAATATGGAGAAACCACGTAGAGGGGACAATGATGATCCTATATGCACTTATTCCCAACAAGTAAAACTCTTTTTTATTGTACTACACCTTAGATAGAAGCAAAATGTTAAATAGTGTTTTTTATTATATTCTTTTCATCACTGTTTCAGATTAATTCTAATAGTGTTACTAATATTGTTGTCACAGATAGGTGGTTAGTAGAGAAAGGGAAAGGAACCCGCAGTCCCTCAGGAGGAGTCCATTGATGAGGACCTAGATGTAGATTTCAGTATTTGTGATGACCCAGCCTCTGCAATTAAAATATACCTCTAAAAATTTGGAAAACGAGTGGCTCAACTAGCATCTATATTCCCTCCAACTCCTGAGTCACAAAAGAGGGCAACTAAATTGATGCACCTATCTCAAAATTACAAAGTAATTATTAATGTAATTTTTAATTATAACAAAAGTCCAATAATAGCTTTTATGTTATACTAGTCTTTTATGTCATTAAAAAATAAATGGATGAGTTTCTTTTACAGCTTTTTTGCATAATTTGGATCCTCATGGCCATGATGAGGGTACTACAACTGCTTCAAGTAGATCACATGTTGGACTATTTTTTTTACTCTCTAACAATATTTTCCATGCTAATCATTGCTTTTATTCTTCTCTAACAATCTTATTCTTCAGCACGTGTCAATGATCATTTACTATCGCCACCTCATACAATGTCAGGCTCAGATGTACTATGTCCTGCAATGTTGGCAACACGTAGCATGGCCATAGATGCCATGGCACCACCTAATCGTACACTAATTTTATTTTCTCTGTCGCTATATATATGTTTATTTCCCTTGAAGTATTCTTTCTTAGGGGCATTTCGTAATGGATCCAATTTATGCAGCAGGAGATGCATCACTTGATGGTGAATTTCCTGGATGTAATCATATTCCTAGTACATGAAAGGTGAAGGATTGCATATTGCTTGTGAGCAACGAAGGAGTTTCCTTGAAAATAGAAAAACTTCCAGGTACTTTAAAGATTGTACCTTTCTTTTACTATAATATAGTATGTTAATTACACCTTGCACTCAATATGAGAAGCTTACATCTATTATATTCTTATTTTATACTATTATATCCTTCAACTAATGATCCGATGATTATTTTGTAGGGAATGATGTTTTTTATGATAATCTTAGTGACGAGTATTTGCGGATATTTGGGTCCACCATCTGTACAGGGTGGAACATCATATCCGAACTAAAACCTCAATCCACTATTTTGATTTTATATCATTGCTAGGATAGTTATCATTACATCCATTTCTTAAACTATATTAAAGGTAATTACTAATTTCACTTCATTTTTGAATCTAACACTATTTTTTTTCTTAAAAGGTGGAAAAACCAAGATACAAAGTTAAAGGATGCTCTCATAGAGAGTATGAAAAACTTATTTGGACCTCCTACATTTGAGAAGGGTAAGATCCTTCAGAAAGCCGGGATATGTTTGAGGTTTATTAGGGACCAGTACAGGTGTACATTATCCAAAATCCTAAAGTACCAGTGCCCCCTTGCATTCCTAATTTTGAGTGTTAAAAACTTATTTTGGATGCGAACGAGAAAAATGAAATAAAAAAAGGAAATACACCACTAGACCACAGAAGAAGGTATGTGATACTATTAAGAATGTAATTGTGTACTAAATACTCTTCATATTTATATGAACTAATATATTTCAATCTCTTCATAGATTGCCTGACACATCAAAGGGAACAAAGGCAAGACTACAAAAGCACGGGCAACACAAGCTAGGCTCTAGCGGGTATTCCAAACTTATTGCATGAGTTGTAAGTGCTAATATTGTCAAAATTAAATGAGGAAAAATACAATTTGTAGATGGCTTTTAACACTGAAAATAATAATTTGATCTTTATAATATTTATTTATAATTTGTAATCTTTTTTGTTTTGATTAAACAATGAAATAAAATTTGATGATACCAAGCAAAAATGCAGGGCGCAGAATTCAATATAAGTCTGATAGAAGAGGACAAGAGAATTGGCTTCCAACAAGGCTATAAAGTCGTCACAAAAAGAATAAGAAGTGCAAAAGGTTCTACTGATGGATCCATCATGGTAAGTAAGCTAAATAGACGATATTTCAAATTTAATTATTTACCAATTAGTTTATTTGATGTTAAGTTCCAACATAAAGTGAGTAAATTTATTTTAAGTAAGAAAACAATGATAACATGAATGCGTATGAAATTGAA
Source organism: Thuja plicata (assembly GCA_018584345.1). Taxonomy (NCBI): domain Eukaryota; kingdom Viridiplantae; phylum Streptophyta; class Pinopsida; order Cupressales; family Cupressaceae; genus Thuja; species Thuja plicata. The sequence continues at coordinate 836,101 of MU228137.1, forward strand.
ATGCAGCCTACCGATTCTAGCAATACACAACCTATGCGTGAGGATGACAATGAGGATGTGCATCAGAGTGATGGAGGTATACATTTTCTATTTAATTTTTATATGTAACTATTAATACAAGTAAACATCTTAAATTTATTGGTTTAGTAATAGAAATTTAATTGCAATTGTTGTTTAGATTAATGTAACAATTTTTATTGCAACTGTAGAGTGTAGAGGTCACTGTTAATGAGCAGGTTGAGGTTGAGGCCGAGTCTAGACAAACTGATCTTGATGTTGATGATGTGACTAGATCAGGTAAAGAGCTATACGATTATGGCCTTTAAAGTACTGAAATACTTTAAAATGTTTTTAACGTTTTTAATTATAATAAAATATTTTTAATTTAACCCTTTTATATGTTATTGCAGATGACCCCCCTTTGTATCAAAAAAGAACTAGGCGTGCATTGAGATCTACTGAGAGGGGAGATGATCATGCTGATATCAATGCTCCTCTTAGCGATTACTTCTTAAAAAAGATAAATCAAAAGGAAAAAAAGAAATGATTGTCATCTATGCACCTTAATTGATAATGACTAATTTTTATATGCTAATGAATTTAATTATGTGTTATTGAATGTTCATAAATATTATAATGTGTTAATGAATGTTAATGAATGTTACATATTATTAATAGATGAAATAATGAATGAATGTTAGATGTTAACGAGGAATTTAGAGTGATGTTAGGGGGGGGGGGGGGGGGGGGGGGGGG
>MU228137.1:862822-875105 GCA_018584345.1 Thuja plicata
AAGACTCGACCTATGACCTGCAAACAAACATCCTTTTCTGCAACCAGGTGTAGGAATGAGACAAGACTGCTAGGGGCTGAAGTATACCCACAAAACATCTAAATCAGATCAAACACAGTGACACACAAAATTGCAAAAAATGAGAGGAACTAGGAACCCCAATGTCCATTAATCAGCATTCATAAAGTTCAATCCAATAAGAGATAATACAAACCAGGAAGCATAGGGATATGAAGAATTATCACAAAGTACTTCCAGAATGTTTGTATGATCAATGAGAGAATTAAAAAATGTAAAAGCCAGAGGGCAGAAAGAATGCCTCAGATAACTCCAAGAGAGAACAAATTCTCTTTACAAAATGCCAAAATCTTAGCACTAAGGCTCTCAAAAACTTTAAATACCTCCAATGCACGTAGGCAGGAGTCTCAGAAAACCTAACTAGGGTTACAGATTTACAATGTACTAATTGACCCTAGGACAAAATATAATCTGGCCATAAACGTGCCCCAAGGAGAATCCTGATCAGATCAGATTTGATAACTTGCGCCCATCCCTGTACTGGATCATGCCTGTAGACATGAAATCTGAGTCCATGAGCTATATTCTGCAAATAATTCTCTGTCATGAATGCTCACCAACTGATCATGACCTCCCAGGATGGGAAGTGACCCCTGACGGCCGCTGCTCAAATTCTCATCAACGAGCCATCGATCATGACCATGTCCTTTTGCCAACTGCACCTAGAGAGAAATAACTTCGTGATTGGACTCTGTATCTCTTTCCACGCCTATGAATCTTCTGTTTCTCCACCGACGTCGAACAAATTTTAATCAAAGGATCAACAGACTCCCTGTGCATGGTCTCTCTGCAATTAGACCCTTCTGATCAGCCCTGGAACACGAGCACGGAGGAACCATGGCTGCCAAGCATTCACAGTGCCAAATCTTCCACCAAACATTCAAATTCAAAGTCCAGCGACAACGCGACTGATCATTGGTCTCTTTGTCGCGAGCATCAGACCTTGACCCTGGTTAAATCTCATGACCTGGAGACAAAGCACTTTTAACCTCTGTCTAACTCGAGCCAAGATCCAGCGACAAGGCGACTATGAAATTTCAAAGTCGCGAGGCATTTTCTTTAACTCACCTTTCTTCTAGCGACCCAGTGCCTAACTGTCACCTTAAACCGTCACGGCTTGTCGCCTGATCGCCAGATGCTATCCCTCTGTTCTGAGACTACGCGACCACACTTAGTCGCCAAGTCGGGAGAACCCAGCACCGAGCCCTTTGACTTTTCAAAATAGCTACACGTGTCCCCTTAACCTTTCTAGCGACATCCCGACTACCCTAATCGCCAGGTCGGGAGTACTTTTCACATAGGGCACTTTGATCACCAGACTTAGCGACCACCGTTGGATCTTCTGAGCTTTGCATCGGACGGCCGTCGCTTGGTCGCAATAAAACTGAGGATGCCCTTAAATATTCCGTGATCCTGCGACGAGCAGCTATCTCTTCATTAATCGCACAGTCGTGAGCTGCTTTTCTTTACTTTTCCTTGTCCAGCGACTACGCGACAACATTCCTCCCCCAACTCGTCGTAGACCCGCAAACTTTTTTCCCTTTATGTTCATTGCTCGGCGAGTGAGCGATGAGGCCTCGCTTTCTTCTTGTCGTGCACTCGCGAGCTCCTTTTCTTTGTTCCAAACTGCTCGGCGACTACGCGACACCTTCTTTGTTTCCTTCAGTCGCACACTCGCAGGTTGATCTTTGACTTATCTTTATTCCTTGCAACTGAGCGATGGGTCCCGCTTCTACTCATCGCAAGGTCGCGAGCAGCATTCTATTTGCCTTTATCCCTCGACGACTGAGCGATGACTTGTCCTCTTTGCTCATCGCATACTCGCAACTTGTATCATCTTCATCTCTTCTACTCGGCGAGTGCGCGATGACATTATCCTTCGGCTCGTCGCACAGTCGGGAACGGATGGGACCTGGGCAAGAATAGATCGCGATTGCGCGATGACTGCGATTGGCAGCTCGTCGCGCACTCGTGCAACTTAATAACTTGAATCAAATTTCACCGCGATCAAGCGACTGAGGTGGGTCCCGTTCTTTATGTGACTTGTAACATGGATCTGGCGACCACGCGACCAAAGAACAAATGCTAAGTCGGGAGACATTTAGGGAATATTCCAATGGGTCACGAGACTATGCGACACAAGGAAGACGTAGAGTCAGGAGAAGAAAAGGAATATTTGCCCAGGCTGAAGCGATCAAGTGACTGAGAAATAAAGCACATGCTCTAAGTGACTTAAAAAGTAATGATGAAATATAAGAGCCATGGCCTAGGGTTTATTACCTCGCTTAAACATAAGAGACTTAGGGTTCTTAGGGTTTGGTGAGGACATGAAGCCTGGAAAACAAGACAGAGGAAGCAAGACAGGGCAAACCAGGTCAATTTGCACAGAATGGAAAATTTGGCCAACAGTTATATTGAAATCCAAATTGAGTAGATGGACCCAAGCTCTAGTCTATGAGAATGCTACCCTATTTTGCCGTAAGTGTGAACAGAGAGGACACTGTAGTGACTCTTGCAAGGCTAATATTTTGAAAGAGAAGCAGCAGAACAAAGATAAGGGCCTTGCTGTGACCCCTCAGCCTGAGGTGGTGGAGGAGCCGGTGGCGACTATGCCACCCTTATGCCACCCTTGGATGCAGGGGAGATTGTTCCTGATGGGCAAGCTCCTGGGGTCCATAATACTACTGTCGGCGTGCTAACTCTGGAAGATGGTGAGATTGTCTCCCCCCGGTTACTGGCTCGTGGGATTTCAGAGGTGCCCCCTGCCATTTCCTAGACAGTCTTGGAGACCCACCCTATCTTAGAGAAGGTTTCTGAACCTTCCCTAACAGTGACACCTCCCCCGGCGGGGAGCCAATCCCTTTTGGATAAGAAAGAATAGACTGATATTGTGGTAGCCTTTGAACTGGCTAACCCATTAAGAATAATCAAAAATACCCCTAAGGGGGTTTTGAAAAGCCCCCTCAGCTCCTCTGATGGCTCGGAGGATGAGACAGGGGAATGGAAAACTCAGAAAAAGAAAACCAAGAATAAAAAGGCAGATGTGGGAGCGGATACTCCAAGAGGAAGACCCTCGGAAAGAGTGAGGAGATCAAAAGGATCCATAAGGGAGGTTGCAGTAGGAAGGCAACAGACCCTAGAAACCAGCTTCAAAAGTAAGAGATGAACTGTCTCTCTTGGAATGTGAGGGGTTTGAATGGCGCCCTCAAAAAAATGGTTGTTAAACACTATATTTTTGACCTCAAACTGGAGATTCTGCTTCTGCAAGAAGTCAAAATGTCTGCTAGGTCCTTTACCACTCTGGTGCCACTTCTTTGGCCTGGAGCTGATTTCTATTATTCTGAAGTGGCGAGTGTGTCAGGTGGTATAGCCACTCTCTGGAACCCATCTAGATTAACGGGGAAGTTGGTTAGCTCCTCCCCAAACTACCTGGTGGTCACCTTTAGGAAGTCTGGAATTGAATGGACCACATTTAATATATATGCTCCGAACACCAGACACATGCGTGCCACTCTGTGGAACGACTTGGAACTTCAGGTGGACTCTGTTGGCTCAGCAAACTGTCTTTTAGCTAGTGATTTTAACACCCCCCTTTACCCTTTAGAGAAGTGTGGCGGGCTTATTGACTTCTCTGACAGTATGGGGGATTTGGCGGAATTTATTTCTTCCACTGGCCTTCTCGACCTTACCCTGAGGGGTGAACAATTCACCTGGTCCAACAATAGAAAAGGTTCTCATCTTATCCCAGTAAGACTTGATAGGTTCCTGGCCAATCCTTCTTGGAATCTATGCCTGAACTCCACCTTAACGGCTCTCCCTAGAACTACCTCTGACCACAACCCCCTTCTGCTTTGCTGGTCGGACTCGCCTAGAGTTAACCTGTCGCCCTTCAGATTTGAAATAATGTGGTTCTCACACCCCTCCTTTAGGGATCAGGTGAACTTCTGGTGGAAGACTAATATTAGGGGCACTGCTATGTTTAGGATAGCTCAGAAACTAGAAATTATCAGGAGGGAAGTCAAAGGATGGAGCAAACATAACTTTGGTGATTGGCGTAAGGAGAAAATAGAGCTTACGGATTCTTTGGTTTCCCTCCAGGCTCAACTAGCTTCTGGGTGCTTCTAGCCTAAGATACAAGAGGAGGAGGAGAAGACTAGACTTAGGTGGCAGGAAACCTTGAAAAGGGAGGAAATTTACTGGAAGCAGAGATCCAGAATTTAGTGGCTTACTGAGGGAGACAGGAACACTACTTTCTTTCACAGGTCTGCTTGCATTCACAGGAAGAGAAATACCATCTCCTCCCTCCTTGATGAGGGGGGGAATGTAGTTAAAGAAAAGGAAAAAATTAACCAGGTGGCAGTTCAGTACTTTATGGACCTATATTCTGAAAGGGGTCCCGAGTGCCCAAATCACATCCAAAACCTGCTTCTGGAACAAATCCAGTGTGCTATCACCCATGGGGATAACGACATGCTCACGAAGAGGGTTGCTGATGAGGAAGTTAAGAAGGCATTTTTTGATATGGGAGGTTACAAAGCCCCCGGACCAGATGGATTCCCCCCTGCTTTCTTTCAAGAGTACTGGGAGATTGTTGGAAGTGATGTTACTAGAGCTGCAAGAGACTTCTTCAGGATGGGATGGCTGCTTAGATAGCACAACCAAACCTACATTGTGCTTATTCCTAAGATTGACAACCCTACTACTATGAAGGATTTCAGACCCATTAGCCTCTGTAATACTTTCTACAAGATCCTCACCAAGATCCTGATTGGCAGAATCAAGCCTCTCCTGGATAAAATTATCAGCAACACCTAGAAGGGTTTTGTTCCTGGTAGACAGATTTTGGATGCGGCCATTACCACTCATGATATAATCCACTCGATGGACAAATGCAGAGCCCCAGGTATGGCTTTTAAGCTTGATATCTCTAAAGCATATGATAAAGTTAATTGGTCCTTTCTTATAAAAATCCTTGGTAAATTGGGCTTTAATGATAAGGTCATCCAAATCATAAAGGAGTGTACCCAAACTGTTAGTTTCTCCATTTTAACTAATGGTTCCCCGGGTAGACACTTTACCCCTGAGAAAGGTCTCTGACAGGGAGACCCACTCTCTCCCTACCTATTTATCATGGTAGCTGATGTGCTAAGTAGGACTATGTGTATGCTAGTTACTACGGGGAAGATACAGGGATTCAAACCGACTTCTACTCACCCTCAGGTGGTTCTGGAGCAGTTCGTGGATGACACTTTCCTTTTCGGGAACTCGTCTGTTATTGAGGCTAGGCAATGGAAACAAACTCTGGATTGGTATGCTTGGGCCTCGGGCCAATGTATCAACTATCAAAAAAGCCGATTATTCTTTTTTAACACTCCTGTGGATGTTTAAAATAAGGTGCTGAAAATCTTGGGATGTTTGACAGCAATGCTTCCTTCAACCTATCTAGGTCTTCCCCTCACTGTCAAAGAGGTTTCCCTGGAATTATGGAATTCCATCCTGGAAAGAACCCAAAGAAAACTGGCTGGGTGGAAAGGTAAGATACTTAGAAATGCTAGTAAACTTCAATTGGTTGCTTCCACCCTCCAGGGGATCCCGGTTTACTTTCTATCCATTTTCAAAATCAGAAGCAATATGGCCGAAAAACTAGAAAAAATTCAGAGAACATTTTTGTGGGAAGGGACGGAGGAAAAAAAGAGGATTTCACTTGTCAATTGGGACACCGTCTGTCTCCCAAAAAGGTTGGGTGGTCTCGGCCTAAGAAAAGTCAGTAAGATGAACAAGGCCCTTACTACTAAGGTGGCCTGGAAGCTCATTGAAGGGAAAGCAGAGTGGTGCAAAATTATGGAGGCCAAGTATTTGCAAGGCCATCCCTTCAGAACTTGGTTCCATAAATACGACCTCCCTAGTGGTTCAAAACTCTAGACAAATATATGTAAGTGTAAGGCCCTCCTCACTAAAGGAGCTATGTGGCAAATTTGAAATGGGGGATCCATTAGATTCTGGAACGACCAGTGGACCATGAACCATCCTCAGCTGGGTATTAAATTCAAACCAATTATGGATATCATTAGACCGGCCCTGGGTCATAGAGCTTCCGACTATATCAATGGAAATACTTGGATAGATATTCCTAACCAATTAAGGTATAGACCGGATCTCCAGCACTCAGCCAGAGAGCTTATGGACATTCTGAAGGGCTTCAGAATCTCCGAGAATGAAGATTCTATCATCTGGACCCCCACCCAGTCTAGGTCCTTCACTGTTAGATCGGCCTATAACCTGCTTATTAAGGAAGAGTGCAACCAGAGCGATTGGATGAAGGTTTGGATTCCCCAACTTACGCCTAAAATAAACTTCTTCTGGTGGACCCTTATGCACGGAAAGATCCTAACCCAGGATATCCTCACTAAAAGAGGATTCTCATTGGCTAACAAATGCATCCTTTGTGAGAAGGAGGAAGAGACTATTAATCATCTCTTCATTCATTGTGAATATGCTACTAGCATTTGGAAAGGAATATATGACAGGCTGGGCATCTCGTGGGTCCTTGGTTACTGTTATACACTGAATTTGCGCCTCTGATCTCAAGCTCTCTTGGTCTTGATAATCCAGTATAACATGGGAATCATCTCAAGGTTGTGGGACCTATGCTAACTGAGATGAGACCTCCAGGGTCTAGGCTGGTTCCTCTTGGATAATCACCTTAATTTGCTTCTTAAACAGGAAAGTAAACCTTTTGAGGTAAAGGGATAGAAGGAGTGCTTGAAAGGGAAATGACTGAAAGCAAACTACCTACTAGGTGATGCACCGAAAGTGGTATGAGAATATAACACACACAGAACAAGTCCCTGGGTCAACTAACTCTGAATTGTAGATAAAACACAAGTCCCTTGTATAGGCATGCATAAATATTCCATAACCAGGTCATGAGTAAACCAGTTAAGAGGAAAGACTTCTTCACAGTTAACAGCTTTAAACAGTAAAACACTAGTTACAACCTGCAAGCAAACATACTCTTCTGCAAGTAGATGCTATGGAAGGACTGATTAAGAGGAATAAAGTTATCCACAGTTAATCCATCAACAATCAAGACACATACAAACAAGCAGAAAAGAGACAAGGTTAACACAATCCAACAAATTGATCCAAAAAACATAAGGCTCTATATATTATCTTCTCACAGTGAGTTACAGACTCATACAAAAATATACCAAGGACAAAGAAATGTCACAGAGCATGCCTTCTGCATAAAAATGAACTCCTGGGTTACAAAATCTCTTTGTCTCTGTCTGGAACTCAGAAAAGTTATAAGGACAGCAGGAACAAAAGAAGAAGAACCGACCCTTGCAAATGCAACTTTTCTGCTATATATAGGGCTATGACCATCTTGGGATCCCTTAGGATGCAACAAGCTTCGGATGGTCATGGAAAACCCTAACCCTAAAACACAGGAGAGAGGAAAAGAGAGAGAGAAGGTGGTCGAGAATGACCGAGTCAAAACAGATATTCACAGATATTTTCCTGCTCCTGGGTTACAAAATCTGGCAATTGAAAATCAGATTTGGTAGATGGCGGCTAGTAGCATTTACGTTCATTCTGAATAGTTATGCACACCTGTTCACCTACATTTCTCTGCAATAACTGTCTCTCTTATCCGTGAACAGTGCATAGCCAAGTGTCCATCTTATCATCGCCCAGGACTTCTCTTCCTTCCTCTTGGCACTTCTGGAAACTCAGTCATAACTCTGTTCTTCCCTGCAACATGCTGACTCTCATCCCGTTCACCGACATTGAAACAAATCTACTCAAATATCAGCATACTGCTCTGTGCATGGCCCCTCTGCAACTAGAAACCCTTCTGATAAAATCTGGAACACGAGCACAGAGAAACCATGGCTGCCGAGTGCTCTCCTCTGTCATCTTGCTGCCAAAATTCAAATTCAAAGTCAAGCGACAAAGCGACCAACGGCTAGTCTCCTTGTCGCGAGCACTTTCTCTTAACCGTGGTCAAAACTCACGACCTGGCGACAAAGTATCATTTTACCTCTGTTTAACTCGAGCCAGATCCAGCGACATCCCGACTGTGTGAAATCGAAGTCGCGAGGAGATTTCCTTAACTCACCATCTGTCTCGCGACCATGCGCCTAACTGTTGCCTTTAACCGTCACGGTCGGTCGCCTGATCGCCAGATGCTCATGCCTCTTTTCAAGACCACGCGACCACCGTTAGTCGCCAAGTCGAGAGAACCCAGCACCGAGGTCTTAACTTTTCAAAATAGTGACACGTGTCCCTTGTTCACCTGTTAGCATGTGCCTTTAATCTTTCTAGCGACCCTGCGACTACCCCAAGGCGCTGAGTCGGGAGTACTTTCACTGTAGGGCACTTTGATCACCCGACCATGCGACCACCGTCAGATCCACTGAACTTCGCATCGGACAGCTAGCATTTAATCGCTTGAAAACTGAGCATACCCCTAAATCATCAAGCGATCCTGTGACTGAGGGCAAAGATACCAAGTCTCGAAGATATCTAGGGAATATTCCAAAAGATCACCAGACTACGCGACACAAGGAAAAGCGAAGTCGGGAGAAGAAAAGGAATATTTGCCCAGGGTAAAGCGATCAGGCGACTGAGAAATAAGCACATGCTCTTAGTGACTTAGAAAGTAACGATGAAATATAAGAGCCATGGCCTAGGGTTTATTACCTCGCTTAAACATGAAGACTTAGGGTTTTAAGGGTTTTGGTGAGGGCATGAAGCCCTGGAAAATAAGACAGAGGAAGCAAGACAGGGGAAACCAGACCAAATACACAGAATGAGAAATTTGGGCAACAGTTACGAGATACATCAATTCGCTAATTGGAGATCCCCCTCTAACCACCCGCTCCTCCAGATTCTCTGGCGTATGCTTCCCCTGCATATTTGCTGGGCTATATGGAGGGAAAGGAATAATCGGATCTCCAGGGAGACAGGCATCCAGGCTAATGCCTGCCTCCATACCGGAACTAAGCTCCTCAGGGAAAATGTCAGAATAGCGAAATGGAAGCTCCCTTCTAGCCCTCCTGCAGTCTGGGAAACTCTGATAGCGGATCGCTTGAACCTCTTGAGTGGGTTCTCCAAGTTTGATAACACTAAAAAGAGCATCAGGAATGCCACTACCTGGACTGCCCCTACTCGGGACTGGATAAAATTGAACATCGATGGTGTTGTTAACAATCTTGGGCAAGGTGGAGGAGGAGTGTTGAGAGACCACCTTGGCACTTGCCTCCTGGCCTATGCTAGACTGACCATTAACTGTATTGTCACACAGACGGAAGGGTCTGCTCTACTTTGGGGGATTAAATTTGCTAAATAGATGAATGTTAATCAGCTGGAAATTGAAGGGGACTCCAAAGTTATAATTGGAGCAGTTAAGAATGGCATGAGTGCTGGGTGGCAGACTAGGCCCACTATTTCGGAGATCCGTGAGCTGCTGGAGAGCTTCCAACAGATAACTATAAATCATACATACAGAGAAGGTAACGAGGTGGCGGACTCTCTGGTGGCAATGGGACTAAGACAAACCAAGCTTAATAGCTGGTCGCTAGTCAGCAATTTACCCCTGATGACTCAGCGTCTCATCAAGGGAGAAATGAAGACAAGTGTCTAATGTGCCAGGCTGGAATCTTTATTACATTTCCTCCCTCGAACACGTGCAGGCGTTTTCGAGTTAACTGTATGATTATGAAAAATAAAACTCTTGGTTCCATAAAGTTCAATAAGTGCTTTTTGTTCGTGCGGAGTGATCGATGTCAGGGGAAAAAGGTGATTTTGGCGAGTTATGACAGTAATGGTATTATTACTATTTATGTTACTCTGAGATACGCAAGATTTGTCATTACGGTGATGGATCTCAAAAATCCCCAAAACAAGCAGGATGGGTTTAAACCATTATTGAAAAGGATTTGCAGAAAAGAGAAGTTTTTTATGGCATGTAACGACAGTAGTCTCCTCGAAAATATTCCGACGAGTGTTGTTCAGACAGAGGATATGGGGGGGAACATACTCCGTATCGAACCAGATTACATAGATAATGACTTTTCCTCGGACCCTCTGGTTACCCACTATTGTAAGGAGTCTGGTATCTGGGGTTTCATGGAACAGATGAAGGGAGGCCACGACGAAAGAATATCCAAACAGTTTGTCACCTCATGGAATAACAGAAAAGTCTCGGTGGGAGGCATTCATTTCCACATCAACGAGGAGGTCATTTCTGAGGCTACTGGGATTCCGATGGTTGAAAGAAAGTACAAGAAAATGAGCCAGACTGCGGACCCTACAGGTCCTAAACAATTTTTCAAGGAAGGGGAGCTGGCGGTCAGGAAACAGGGGGGTTTCAAAAGAGAGGAATTGCCTGACTTCTGGCCTAAAATCTGCCTCATCATTATGAAATACTTCACTCTCGAAGGTAAGTTCACGGTCTTCTACAATTACCACCTTCCATTCCTGAATCACATTAGGAAGAAAGACTTAATCTCCATTCCTTTTTATCTGTTACACTCTATTGAAAGCAATATTAGCGATATTAAAAGCAACCCGGACAAAGTTATCCTCCACCAAGGTTTGCTGCTCTGCCTCTACCAGTTTCATAAAGCCATATGCCCAGCCCCCCAACCCCCTTTGATAATTCAGATGATGCCCCAAGATACGGATGCTGGTAAAACGGACAAGACGTCCAACTCCTCCTCTAAGTCTATCCGGATCACTCAAGGTCCTGAGACTGGTGAGAAAAAAGCCCGCAAGAAAAGTATTAAGCTTCCCACCCATACTCAGGAGGATTTGGTTTATTCTTATGTTTCTGACTCTGTGGGCTATTTGGATGGAAAAGAGGCTGATAACACCCCCGAGACTGAGTGTAAGCCTAAAAAATAGAAAATAACTGAAACCCTGGTTAATCTGGAAGTGGACCTAAGCGGGACAGGCCGAAGACGGTCTAACAGAATTGCTAAAGAGCAATGTAAACTTAAAATGTTGGAGACGGCCTCTAGAGAGCTATCCTCGTCTGATGCCTCATATTCCACCGAATCTAAAAAGAGTTCTTCTGATGGCTTTAGGAGCCCGACTGAGAATACCCCCATGAATAACCCTAACAGAGCTATGAGCCTTTCCCCACCCCAAAGTCCCAAAGGCGGCCCCCAGGATAAACCCCTTTCACCTATTATGGCGGAGAAAAGTAACCTTGCGGGCACCCTTAAGAGCAGGTTTGTGAAAGTTGAAATGGAAATAGCGGAGATAAAAAAAGGAATGCAGGACCTGATGGACCTCTACAGAAGGACTAACAAATTCGCCTTGAAGGTGATGCACGCTTCGGCTTTAACACTTTGCAATGTGCAGGAGAAGCTGTCTGACGGCAAGCTGGAAGCTAATGCTGATAACAGAGACCTTTTTCTGTTCCTCCAGGAAGAATGGGCGAGATCCCTGCTGTCTAAGCAGCTGGGAGGGAAGAATTAGCTCTTTGGTCTATGCTGTGGTACTTTTTTGATAGTTTGGTTTCTCAGTTCCCCTGCTCTGTTTTGAGGGGTTGTGTTAAGTTTAATAGTAGTTTATGGACTAGCCCTGCGTGGCTCTAGAACAATTTTTTTGAGGTCGATATGGTTCTTAGATACTTTGGTATTTTCTTTTTATGCAGATCTGTTTCTTTTGTTTTTGATAGAGGTAAAAGTTTAAGCTCATGTGCTAACAGTAAATCCTGCTACATACTTTGACTAGTGCCATTAACATGTTGTTAATGTGCTTCTAGTCCCCTGTTCTATGGGCCAGCACCCTCTTGCTGCTTTTATCTATCAAAAACATTCAAAATTCACCCTTAAAAGTAAGTTTGTGAATATTGACAAGGAAATTGCAGAGATCAAAGAGGGTATGCAGGACCTGATGGACCTCTACAGAAGGACAAACAAATTTTCTCTGAAGGTGATGCATGCCTCGGCGTTGACCCTATGCAACGTGCAGGAGAAGCTGGCTGACGGCAAACTGGAAGCGAATGAAGATAACAAAGACTTGTTCCTGTTCCTCCAAGAGGAGTGGGCGAGATCCCTGCTGTCCAAATAGCTGGGAGAGAAGAATTAACTTTGTTGTCTATGGTTTGGGTTTTTTTGGCTGGGCTTGTCCCTTGGTTCCCCTGCTCTGTTATGGGGGTTAATGTTAAGTTTAGAATTTTGATTTGGTC
>MU228137.1:884191-895967 GCA_018584345.1 Thuja plicata
TATATATATATATATATATATATATTATTGTGTCTAACATAGGGTGTACTGCCTATGTAAGAACACAAAAAATTGTAATAAAGTCAAGAAACTCGAGAAAGAGGCACACTTTTTACTGTTGCTATCTGCTTTTTACAGTCTGCTCGACAAATATTCACTTTTCATGGTGTTGAAAATCACAAAGAATTATATTCTATAATTTTGCAACACATTTTTGTTTGGAAGTCAACATCAAACAATGAAAGTCAATCAATCTTCCCCAAAAGTGATCCATTGAGGTAAGTTTTTTATTTTTTACATGTGAATTGTGAATAAAGAGTCTATTTGTACATACATTGCTATGATATCAATAAAGAGTATTTTTTACATGTGAATTGTAATTTAGATTGATATTATAAAGTTTTACTTCTTGTAATAGATTAATATAATAATTTCAAAATTATAATGAATTCGTATGTAGAAATCATCGTCATGCCAAGGAAATGAACAAAGACTCTAACACCAGAAGAACATGAAAGAGACAAAGATAAAAAAAGGGAAAGAATGAGACAACTTCGTGAACACAAAAAATTGCATACCATAGAAGAAGATTTGTCTTTGGATGAGGAACATGAAACATCAATACAAAGTAAGAGAGAATTGGAATTGGAAACAAAAAGGCAACATATGAGAAACTTGCATGCAATAAGACAATTGAATTATGAAGATGTGGGAACATCATCTATGAGTTCCCAAGTTGAAGCGACTCCACCATCCATTGTTGGAGACACACCCTTGTATAATGTTGAAGGCATTCCATTGTATCATGTTCAAGGCACACCATTATCTACATCTGAAGGTGTAGGCATGACATCGTGTCATGTTGAAGGTACACCATTATCTATATCTGAAGGTGTAGGATCAAGATCATTTCATCTCAAGTTGGTGAGGATCCATGTATCACATCTCAATTTGAAAGCATGTCAACTTAGGTTGACGGTACACAATTGATACATAATATTGTTGATGTTCATAATGTTGATGCCACTCAACAATTGAAAACACCTCCTAGAATAATTTACAGAAAGCCAAAATATTTGATTGATATTGATACTAACATTTTGTAACAAATGCCTGACAAGATTCCCAAGAGTACTTGTCAAAGAAATGCTAACCGTATTTGGAGATTATTTTTTGAGAATTTAAATATGACAGGAAGATGTCAACTATTTGTTCAAATGATGAGAAATCTAAAATTTAGGCCCATCATGAAGATTCTTGAGCTAAGCACGATGGATGAGTCAAGTGAAAAATCTATTGTAAAGAAGCTAATGACTGCATATGAGAGTGTGGGTTCTACATCACACACCAAAGATAGTAATGTCACATGACGTGTACTTACATCGATAATAGTAAGCACTCAAATGAAGAAATCTTGACTCATTAGAAAGACAATCAAAGCATTGAAAATAAGTAGAAAGTCTCTAATGAGAGCTATGGGAAGGCGTCAAAGACTGAAAGATCCAAATAACAATGAGTTATGGGCATTTTCTAGTAGATTACCACAGAAGGATAAATCAATTTTTGAAGCTTTAAAATCCATCATTGAAGACTTTTGGAAGAATAACACACGAGTATCTCTGAATCAACGAGATATTGTAAGAAGGAGGATTCGTAGTCGAATCCGCATTCCACATCCGAAACATTTTTTGGATTCAACTCAGACACAATTCTTTACAAAATTTATACATACGTATCCTCAATTTAAAATTAGTCAAAGATATTTTGAAATGGCTAAACCTTTTTATGTGAAGATAAATCACACACGCACAACTTATTTTTGTAGGGTACATATTGAATTTTCTAACCATTTTGATGTTTATAAGCATATATGTGTAGATTTGCATTCTAATAATGTTTTGTAGGATTGTAACATAAAGGACCCACCTACATCTTCAAGGGAATTAATTACTACAATTTTACAAGATCACATGCTTGAATGGTACATGCATAGATTGTGGTGGTTTGCAACATTTGCCAATTTTTCAACATATGGAGAGTACACATGCAATTGGGAATGAAAAAGTGGATTGGAAAATATAAGACAGTCGCATATGCTGTAAAAGATGGAAAGGAGGCTAAAAAATGTGATTTAGTAATTGAAAAGATTCCAGTGTATTAGCTCATTAGTTTTTTTCATGACAATATTGTGTATGAGTATGCAAGGCATACACATATAGCTCGATGGTTGGATATGCAATTCAAGTTGTGTAAGGACACATTCCCACTTGATACCATTGTTTCAATTACCTAATTCACAGAGAACTACACTCTACAACAACAAAATGAGGTGCAAGAAAAGCATTATAGCTCTCAACAAGTTGCTATATTTGATCATATAGCATTTATGCATTCACCTGAAAGTACAGAAGAGAATAGGAAGATATTGAGGGAGTATCATTTTTACATCGGCGATGATCATTCACATTCCACAAAGTTTGTACATGGTTTCTTTCATGAATTTTATGGTGATTTCAGTAATAGGAGCATATCATATCTGTTAGTAATAACTAAGAGAGGGGGGGGGGTGAATCAGTGGCTTCAAAAAATTTTCTTTAAACTTAACCACCAATAAAATAAACCTTAGATTATTATGTCCCTTACAAGATGCATGCCATGAAATACTTATAATATTTAACTGTCTGTCAGTTTTCCTTTTCTGACCTTATTCTCCTTGATTACCGATAAATAGAAAAATGTATTTACCGATACTCAATAAATATGCAGAGTATACCGATCAATCCATAAGTGCATATGTGAAATATAAAATAGTAAAGTAATAAACCATAAACACATAACACATGGATTTTAATGTGGAAACCTTGTTAAGGGAAAAAACCACTTAGACCGGTACCCCAAAATTTCACTCTTCTGAAGTGAGCCCTGTTAGGAGCCAACCCTGTTAAAGGTTCCAAACACACTATTAGGTGTGACCTTGTTAGAGGATTTTATACATAGAGGTTGTCACATAGCATCGGGAAACTCTGTTTTCTACCATCCTTGAATCAGCCTCCTTCTTAGACTGTCAATAGGATTTAGGCAAATTTAGTGCTACTTTCATGAAGCAACCTTTTTGGCACTCCTTGGGATGTACCTCAATATATAGAAGAATTTTAAGTCCTACTCTGTTAAGAAACTTGATGCTTCAATGGTTAAATTGAAACACAATGACCTATTTCTAATGCAACTTGAATTGCATATTTTCAGATTTATTTATGTACATTACCTCTCTCATCAATGTATCAATTCAATTATTTGTGCTCCACACTTTCTGCTTTGTGATGTTGTGCTTCACTGTTCGTCGGTGTCGGAAAAATTCTTTAGCTCTCCTTCAGCTTGACTGATTAGGACTGTTTGAAGTTATCCTTCATCAGTTTCTCTTCAACATCCTTTTTCTATTCTCTCTCCCTTTGTGTGATTATTTGATTTCTTACATAAATGAATTATGCTTGTCTCTTATATAGACATGATATTCACCATTTCTTGATTCTTGATTCTTGGCATGAAGAACAATCTAACCAATCTAATTTAAAGCATCACTTCTGATTTATCTCGTAGTTATCTTCTTGCCAGTTGTAAAAATCTTCTTTAAATAAATCACTTCACTCTGGTCGAATAAAACAATAAAAACAACTAGTTAAGTCTATCTTTAGCTCTTGCCAGCTAGATATTTTTTCATTTTCTGAACTCTCTGTCCTGTCGGTCAACTCTACAGTTAGTCGTCGGTGATAACTGCCAGTTTTGTCGGTGTGACTCCAGTCAGCTTCGAGATCTCCGTCCATCAGGCATCATTGGACTTTACTTCGTCAGGCAATTTTGTTTTTAGCTCATTGGGCATCCTGTGATTTTGCTTCATCGGGCAACACTATCTTCTACTCGTCAGGTATCACTTTGACTTTGGTTCTTTGCCTTTACCGATGGTGTGCACTTTGTCGATGTTTATTTGTCACTTTAGTGAATACTTGACTTTTATGCATTTCTGAAAGCATGTAATCTTTGTTCCATTGATTCTCTGAAGTCTTTGGTGTTATATACATGACCATATAGATGATATCAAGTTGATATCAATGACAATACAAACCATTAACTGATTTAATTCCTTGCATTATCTTCAAGTTAACATTATCAAACATTTAATCAGTTACATGTCATCAATATCGTCGACACATCATATGGTCAGACAATTGTGCATCACAATTCAAGAATTCTAAAATATTTTATTGGTTGAGCAGGATGCATACGAACACTAGTATTCAATATATGTGGAATTTTATAGAGACCTGCCATGGAAAGGGAGAGAACAATGGTGAAGGTGCATGTATAAAAATGGCCTTAGCACGCAAAGAATTAAAGTACAAATAACAAGAAACATTGTTAGATGTTGATGTATCGTCCAGTCATGTAATGCTATAATGGGTCCATGTAATGAAGGTGAGTCTATGGTTCGTAGATTTTTTTGATTGATGGATGAAACTAACATTGCACCATACAAGGATTAGTTTACATTAACAGGATCAAGTGAGCTACACTCTTTTAGAAGCTCTAATGCTAATGCAGAATAAAATATTTACTACTGGAGGAATATAATACAAGTTGTGTAAAGAATATAGAATCACTCTATATTCTAGAAATTACTCACACATAGAATGCTCTGTATTCAAAAAATAATTAAAATCCCCAAAATAGGGCAGAGCATAAAAATGAACAGAATTGGAGATATGAAAGCTTTCTTCCTTGCTTCTCTTGACTGGAAATTACTTCTACAATAAACTAAAATTGCAGCTATCTGGGGTTGCATACAAAATACTTTGAGCTTCCCAAAGCTCTTACAAAATGTTTGGAGCAATCATTGCTCAATAAGACAATAAAATTACAACTGTTGTTGCAATAAACAAGTCTCTGATAAAATAGAGAACTTACAAAAAACTAACTAATTTGTTGTTGTTGCATACAAAACATAAACTTCTTACAAGTTTATTCTGTTGAAATAATAAAGACATTCTTTCATTTATAAAGTATTTTTTGTCCAAATAAAATCCAAAGAAGAAATCATATTTCCCCAAAATCTGATTTGAACTCATGTCAAAAAAGTCCACACAAAATCTGATATTCTTTGAGCAATAAAACAGAGGACATTTTCAACTTTTGGAAAGTCAAAGGAAGGGGCTCAAGCAATCATATTTTATATGAAAATCCAAAACTCCCCCATTGTCTTGAGCTGAAAAAACATGATCATGCTTGATTCGAAAGAACTACGCCCAGATTTCTCCTTAGGCGCTCAAAATTTGCAATGCCCAATGGCTTGGTGAAAATGTCTACTAGCTGCTGCTTCGACTTGTAAAACTTCAGTTTTATTTCACCATTCTCAACTAATACTCTAATAAAATGATACATGATTTCAATGTGCTTTCTTCTTCCATGAAACACAATATTTTTTGATAAAGCTATTGAGGAAATATTTTCACAAAATATTGTGGTTCCATCCTCTTTTTTTTCCTTCAATTCTACCACGATCCTTCTCAGCCAAATAGCTTGACATGCTGCTGCATTTTTTGCTATATATTCAGTCTCTGCTATAGATTGAGAAACTATGGGTTTCTTCTGAGAAGCCCATGAGGTTACTCCTAAACCCATGTGAAAGACATATCTGGAAGTGCTCTTCCGATCATCTAAACTCCCTTTCCAATCACTGTCTGTGTAACCAATCAATCCAAAATATTTTTTTGTAGTATACAAAATACCACGTCCCTTGGTGTCATTCACATACCTTAGGATTATTTTTCCCGTGTTCCAATGGGAGTCCTTTGGAGTTTCCATAAATCTGGAAATCAAACTTACTGCATGCATTATGTCTCATCTAGTTGATGTTAAATACATCAAACTTCCAACCAAGATTTTAAACAAAGTTGGATTAACATTGCTATTGCAATCATTCTTACTTAGCTTTAGACCTACTGTAGTTGGTGTGGGGGAAGCCTTTCTATTCTACCTTTTAAATCTCTCCAAGATTTGATTTGCATATATTTCTTGAGAGATAAAAATGTCATCATGCATTTGTTTTACTTCTATGCCTAGAAAATATCTCAAGAGACCTAAGTCTAACATTTCAAACTCTCTTTTCATGGCCTCTTTAAAATTAGCAATGAGGAAATAATTATCCCCAGTAAATATTAAATCATCAACATACAAGACAACAATTAAAATATTTCCATTTGATGCCTTGATGTAAAGAGTGGGATCACCATCACTTTTGCAAATGCCATTTCTCATCAAATATGAGTCAATTCTGCTATACCATGCTCGTGGAGCTTTCTTAAGCCCATAAAGATCTTTCTTCAGCCTATACACTTTACCTTCATGACCCAGAACTTTATAACCAGGTGGCTACTCCACATAAACCACTTCTTTCAATACTCCATTCAAGAAGGCGGATTTCACATCCATTTCATATACCTTCCATTTGTGTTGGGCTGGAATTGCTATAACAACACACACAATTTTCATTCTTGCAACAGGGGCATAGGTTTCATCATAATCTCTACCAAATAATTGTTTATACCCCTTGACCACCAATCAACCTTATGCCTATCTATTTTTCCTTTAGCATTGCTCTTGGTCTTGTAAACCCATTTAACTCCAATAACTTTCTTGTTAGGAGGTAAAATAGTGAGCTCCCAAGTTTCATTTCTTTTAATTGCATCTATTTCCTCATCCATGGCCTTACACCATTTTTCATCTTTTTCAGCATCCTCAAAATAAATTGAATCACTATGAGAAAATAAAGAAAAATTGATTTTTTCATTAAATTCATTTTCATACCTTTCATCTTTGTAAATCTCCCTTAGACTCTTGGTCTTTCTTGGCACTAGGGAGGCGAGAGTAGGATCACTACTCTCAGTATTACTGTTGTTGGTCTCTGCTGGGATAATTTTATACCTTCTAGAGCCTTCTATATATGATGTTATATCATCTTGTGTTGTTCATTAACATCATCATCTTCAGCAATAGTAGGCACTTTACTTGAAGTGCTTGATGATGTGTCCACCGAGCCATCCCATGACTCATTCTCAATGAACTCCACGTCTCTTGAAATGATAATCTTTTTGCTGATAGGGTTATACAATCTGTATGCCTTTGAATCAAGACTGTATCTCACAAAGATACACCTCACACCCTTGTCATCCAACTTTTGCCTTTGCTCCTTTGGCATGTGTGTATATGCTACACACCCAAACACTCTCAAGTGTTCAACCATCCATCTATGCTTTTCCCATGCTTCTAATGGAATCTTGTCATGGACTGCCTTTGTAGGACTTCTATTTATTAAATAGACAGTTTTTTCTATAGCCTCTCCCCAATATTCAATTGGGAGACTTTTTTCTTTTATCATACTTCTTTCCATCTCAACGATGGTCCTATTCTTTCTTTCAGCCACTCCATTTTGCTACGGAGTATAACTATCTATAAGCTCCTTCTTTATGGCATTCTGCTTGCAAAATTTCACAAAAAATATCAGAGGTATATTCCCCCCTCTTTCTGACCTTAGGACTTTAAGATTGTGTCCACTTTCTTTTTCAGCCTGGGCTTTAAATTCTAAAAACTTATCAAAAGCTTCAGATTTATTTTGTATAAAATACACCCATGTTCAATGGCTGAAATAATCTATGAAGGTCATAAAATAAGTACTCCCCCAGTAGAAGTGATTTGCATAGGGCCAACTAAATAAGTATGCACCAACTCTAATGGTGCTCATGCCCTTCTAGAGTTTCCATAATTAAAGGGAAGCCTATTATGCTTACCCAAAATGCAAGCCTCACACTTGCTACTGAACTCTTTAATACATGGCAAATCATCTACCATTCTTTTCTTGGACAATAAACTTAAACTAGCATACCCAAGGTGTCCATACCTTAAGTGTCATAGCTTGGAGGGGTCTTCAATCACACTCTTTAAGGCTAATTTTTGTACTATTGTACATGCTTTCTTGGGAGATGCAGCTACTAAAATTGAAGAGAAACACATTTCTACCTTCAATGGGAATATTTGATTCTTTGTCATTTGGACTCCTACAACAATTTTCGTACTCCCATCCTTCTCATACATGATGCATTGATCATTCTTAATCAACACTTTATATCCATTTTGAATGACTTGTCCAAGACTCATCAAATTGTGCTTTATACATGGGGAAAATAAACATTATGTATTTCTTGCGTCTCACCTTTCTTGGTGTGGATCATAATAGATCCTTTGCCCACAATTGGAAAAATTTCATTGTTCGCCATTCTAATTTCTAATTTTATAGATTTATCAATGAAATAAAAAATACTTTCATTACCAGTCATGTGGTTGCTACAACTGTTGTCCAAATACCAGACTTCAAGGCTGCCTTCTTCACCAATATTGTACATGGTGAAGGCTGTGGGATTATATCCATCGCCCACTTTTACATCAGCCACATTAGCACTCTTCTTTGACTGATCACCTTATTTTTTCCATCATTCAATTGCATAATGCCCAAATTTATGGCAATAATAGCACTCAACATTGCTCTTGTTCGAGTTACTATTTTTCTTGCCTTTAGAATTATTTTCAGAGCTACTAGCTCCCCCATTTGTGGCTGCTCGTTCTAAGCTTTCTCCTCCATCATTTTGTTGTCCAGATTTTCCATGACCTTTGCCTCTTGAGCCTCTTCCAGAGTTGTTTCTTCCGCTCCCCTGCCTCTTGCATTGGCTTGAGCTCTGAAAGCTTGCTCTTGAGAATAATTTTCTGATCTATTAATTTGATGCTCATTTGTTTGGAAAGAAACCATCAACTCATCAACAGTCAATGTTGAGAGATCCTTTTCCTCTTCAATTACAATAACTGGAGTATCAAATTTTGAGGGCAGACTTCTCAAAATTTTCTCTACTATTCTTTTCTCCTCCATAGTTTCTCCATTGGTTCTCAACTGGTTTATTAAACTAGAGAGTCTTGAGTTGATATATGAAATGGACTCATTGTCCTTCATGAGAAAAGTCTCAAATTCTCTTCAAAGTATTTGGAGCTTCACCACGTGATCTTTTTAAGTCCCTTTATAAGTAGTATGAAGGATATCCCAAGCTTCTTTGGAATAATCATCTGTTGCTATTCTGGGAAAGATTGCCTCTATCAAGGTAGTTTCGATCAAGCTCATAGATTTTGCATCTTTCCTCCTTGACTCCTTCAACTGAGTCTTTTGATTGTTTGTGAGTGCAGAAAATAGTGCTGGGTTAGTCACATCCACAAAGCCATTGAACACAAGCTCCCACAAATCGTTTGCAACAATTATGGTCTTCATCTTCTTTGCCCAAACATCATAGTTTTGTTTATTAAAGTACGGTGGCTATAGCCAACTCTTTCCTACATCTCCAGACATGTCTCATGTGCAAGATAAACAATTACCCAAAAAAAACAAATGCCCAAACTCACAAGGATTAAGGGCCCATCAGCTGTGATCTCATGTAAAGAATATAGAATCACTCTATATTTTGGAAATTACTCACACAAATAATGCTCTGTATTCAACAAATAATTAAAATCCCCAAAATAGGGCAGAGCATAAATATGAACAAAATTGGAGATATGCAAGCTTTCTTCCTTGCTTCTATTGCCTGGAAATTACTTCTACAATAAACTAAACTTCCAGCTATCTGGGGCTGCATAAAAAATACTTTGAGCTTCTCAAAGCTAAAATGTCTGGAGCAATCACTTCTCAACAAGACAATAAAATTACAACTGATGTTGCAATTAAAAAGTCTCTGATAACACAAAGCACTTACAAAAAAATAACTAATTTGTTGTTGCTGCATAAAAAACATAAAATTCTTACAAGTCTGTTATGTTGAAAGAATAAAGACATTATTTTATTTATAAAGTAATTGTTGTCCAAAGAAAATATCAGAAGTCCAAAGAAGAAATCAGATTTCCCCAAATTCTGATTTGAACTCATCTCAAAAAAGTCCACACAAAATATGATATTCTTTGAGCAATAAAATAGAGGAGATTTTTGGCCACGCGAATTTTTCTAGCCAAGCGTCAATAAAAAATAAAATGAATGGAGTGGCCTCTGCGCAGGGTTAGGGTTTGTACAAAAAAATAGTGAATTAGGAGAGGAGGCAGGCCTTTCCAAGGCAGTGAATTAGGTCTAATATACAGCGATTTTATCTTCTAAGACGTGGCGAATTGTTGGTGAGGGTGACAGATCCGAATTGAAGTGGAAGCAAGACATTCAAATCTGCTTTCAAAGGTGATTCTAATGCATCAAAGGGCTGGGGAAGTTAAAACTCAGCACTGATAGATACAGGAATAGCGGATAAGCAATCTGGTCTCAAAGAGAAGTACACCTCCGAATAGGGGACATTACAACAGTTGTCCGACACTGCAAGAAAAATCATTCTTCAGTTTTTCTTTCTCCTCTCCATGCTATTGGATGAACAAAAATCTGAGTGCGAAGTGCTCCTGACCTACCATCTGGTCTGAACAAATAATACTTGTGATCTGCTATTTCCTGCGATCACACTCACAGCTAACCTCTACACATAGCGATCTGAGTTACAAAGCAATCTGATATAGTCACAGTGATCAGACATATATACTTGCGATTGGATCTGAGCTAGATATGGCGATCTGATCTAAACTCATATACTTTATACAGTCTACATCTTTATTTAATATATCTGCTGGCAATATTAATTCTGATTGGTGATCATAATTCTACTGTTATTGGCGATATTGTTTGATTGATTTGCTTCATTGATTGGGGATCTTCAGCAAATCAAAGATCTGTGCTATTCATTGAGGAATATGCTCTGCTCTGCCCTACCGAATGTGAATATTATCCACTGTGAATTGGGTCCATGATTTGAAGTCCTGCTTTGCCCTGCCTGTTGAATATCCAACATCTCCAGATCTGATCTATAGCTACAGCAATTTCTACAGAAGACTGAGATCACAGCAGGAGTTATCTGTCACACATACATTCATCTCTGAATTACATGAGAAATTCATCCAAGGTGGTAGTGATCTGGGCTTCTACAATAGCGAATTCTTGATGACAATTGAGGGTGAACTTTACAGTCATTCAAAAATCTAACAGATTTACAAAAATGGATGCGAAAATAGGCGAATTTCAGCAGACAGCGAAACCAAGATTTAAACCGCGGAAAACCGTCTTCAAAAAATTAAGGTATACTGACACTGGGTTTTATGAACAGAGCAAGGCTTCGAAAGAGGATACTAGCGATACTGATTATTTTGGCTACTGCTTTAATTGTTGGTTATATGGACACCGAGCTGTGGATTGCCATCAAAAGAATGTGAGTTCCCCAAGCCCTAACTACGATCATCTTAAAGCTTTTATTGCCAAGCAAAAATAGAAAAGCTTGGATGAAAGCAGAGATTCAAAAGGGATTTTTCCCTTGGTAAATAAGCCTACCCTAGGATCTAGGGTTTGCACGGACAAGAAATCTGAAAAATGCACTACTACTCGGCTTCCAAAAGTCTTCACTATAAAGGATTTAGATAGACAGTTGATTCGTTTTGCCAAAATGAGGTATGCACTGTAGAATTCAAGCAACCTCGGGATTGTGGGGGCCCTAAAACCCAGAGCTGAACCGGCTAAGCAATCCAATGATCCCCATTCTTCCTTGGGGAGAGGGGGTTTTTCAGTGGCCCAGGCGGATCCCGGGGTTGCTAGGTTGAGAGAATATGAGTGGCA
>MU228137.1:903023-939168 GCA_018584345.1 Thuja plicata
AAGGCTGGAGGTTTTCTCGACCCCACTCTTTCCTACCAGCGCCCGTAGCGAGTGGGGTTATACTGTAAAAATTATTTTTAATATTAATAAAATTTTGGCTTCGGCCTTTTACCGATCAAAAAAAAAATAGAGGAGATTTTCAACTTTTGGAAAGTCAAAGAAAGGGCCTCAAGCAATCAAATTTTATCTAAAAAATCCAACAGGTTGTAGATATTTATTAGAAACTATAGGAACAACTAAAATTTAATATTGTATTGAATTAATCTAGGTGATTGACAGTCATACATCTAACCCATTTAGGGTAGAAAATTCCATAAATAAGCTATCACAAGAATATAAATATAGTTCAAGACATCAACCATAAGATAGAGTAGTATTATATTGTATTTAACTCAAGATACAACATTTAAAATACTTCAATCATATTTACAAAATGTTGGGCGCACTCTGAAATTCCTCACTTTTCCCTCTTTCTTCCTCTTGGTCTATCAAGTGCTCCTTTCTTCTTTGTGTCCTTTTCATTGTGTTAAAAAAGCCCTGTAGAAAAATTCTAGAAAGCTCCTAAATTATGTTGCCTAAAATTCCTACAAGATGAAAATTCTATAATAAATGAGTTCAATTTTATTCCTACTAATTTCAAATTTCCTTCTTAAGCATTTTTATTACCATTTTCACTATTTTGTGCTCATTTAGGAGCTTGTACAATAGTGTCTTCATCAGGGTGCCCCTACACTAAACTATTGGGGTAAAAAAAATTGTGAGTCCCTGCTCATTGAGTAATAATCCATTGATATTTCAAGTCAAAATTTCTTCTATAAAAGTAATGTTATATTATGGTAAGTTGTAACCCTATTGTTATAGGATAATAATCTTGTTACTTGAGATCAGGACCTCTATTGCTATGGAAAAGATGGAATGACTCTAATTCCACTAGGCTTTACCATGTATCATCTTTAAATTTTCTATTCTTCTATTTTACCAATTATTCACTTTATTATTTTCCCCTAGTCTTCCTAACCACTCTTGAATCCAAAATACCTTCAACCTACTCTCATTCTCTATCCTAGTTGTTTCATCCACTTGTTTGGCAATGCTATCTCCTCCATATCTCTCTTCTATGATGTATCTCCCTCATAATATGTGTATAAATTAAAAACATCAAAATTTGGAGAGATGTCCAAACCAATTGGTTGCTCCAATTCATAAGCATTTGGAGAAAAATTCTTTACAATTATGGATAGTCCAATCTTCTTCTACTTGAGCTTGTTGTTCGTGTGACAGGGAAACCATTCCTATTGTATTTGTGCCAATATCATGTCTTCCACTTAATAATTATTTTTTCTCCTCTTTAAAAGTTCCCTCTTTATATTGTTGATTGCTCCAACTGATTTTCTCTCTTATTTGTGTAAATCTTGCGTGTCCTTGAAAAATTATTTCCGTTCAACACTTCTCTTATATCCTTCTATATTTCCAAGATCCCACACTTTTTAAATACCCCTAGAACTATAACCATAAACAATTTGGAATAGTTTCTTACCCATACTGTTGTCCATTGAACGCTTTATGCAAATTTATCCTAAGGCAATATTAAATTTCATTGCTTGGGCTTGTCACAAACAAAAAATCTATGTAATTTGCTAAGCTCCTATTAATAACTTACCTTCAAACTTAGTGTCACAGTTTAAGAATATATGTTTGGGTAAACCATGCAATCTAACAAATTCCATGAAGAATAAATTTTCTATGTGTAGCATCATTGGCTTTCTTGAAAGAATAAAGTGATCCATTTTTTTAAGAATCTATCAACAACCACACAAAAAATAATTCTTACTTCACTGTGTTCTTTGTAATCCAAGCACAAAATTCCCGCTTACATCATCACATGGTTTCTCTAATATCAGTAATGATTGGTATAATCCCCTTTTTTAGTCCTTTCTTTGTCATATTGACAAATTTGACACCCTTGCACAATTTTTTTAAATTTTTTCCTTCATCCTTGGTTGGTAATATCTTTCCTAACCTATGTATTTGTTGGAGTATTACAATAATTTATGTTTAGATTTAAGTTAGTTATCTAGGTTAATAAATAATAATAAGTTATTTGTTAGTTTTTGGGAAGTTACAATCCTGTCAGAATTTATCTACAGGAATAATGACTTTAAAAAGCCATTGAGATTGTAATATAATCATGGAATGAAAATCCAATTGAATCTATCGATCAATCAACTTAGACATTTGGTTTGTCAGTATGTTCATTTGGTATCAGAGGAATTATATGCAGTAGTATTCAAAGATTTAGGTTTGTAGATGGCGTGAAAATTGGGCGTGAAGAACTATAAACTCCTGCATTCATTTTTTCCAATATGTGCGTCAATCATGTGAAGGAGACAACTTCATGAATTATCCTGTCTATGTGCATTCTATTATAAACCCACTATAAACAAGGTCATGTAAATTAACAATGACGAAGGTATCATTAAATAAATAGCCATGACTGATACAAACTGCGGACATTAGAAAAGAGGAGATCAAATGTTAATTTTGTGGCTGTGAATAAGAGAAAGGAATGGAAGTATTTGATAGACAATAGATAAACGCAGATGGCCATCCAAAGTGGTGAGCTTATTCTGAAACCATCGTTCTCTGTGCAATTATAAGATCGTTGTTTCCATCAGGGATTTCCTCTTTCTCATGACATTTCTTCTGCAAATGATACTTGTATCTGGTCTTCCCAAGCCAGGGCATAGATAATGATAAACAATTTTTTTTAAAAAAACAAAGACAAGGCATCGAAAACTAGCATGTGAATGGGATGTGTAGAAATAAATAGTTTCATAAGAGGTGGCTTTTGTGACATAAATAATTGTTGTAGTGTTACATTATTTTTATGCAACCTTAATTGTTATTTTAATTTTATACTACAATAGATTGGGGAGGTGATAATGTGAAAGGTACATTTCCAAAGTCTTTTACATCTTCTGGAGTTTCTTATGATGGAAACATGTTGAATGTCGATTATAAAGAGAACGCATGATAGGTTGGTAGTCGCTGCAATTAATAGTATATTCACCTTCTTTGAGGCATGTAACAAGAAGGTGAAGAAGCTCCAAGTTTTCTAGATTTTATATAGGTGTTATGGAGAATTTTTATCATGAAACATTATGCGCTCGTTCATGCTACACTTTGCAATAGTGACAAGGACCTCTAAAACTCATCATATTGTGATATTGATAAAGATAATGCATCTTAGAAACTAAAGTAGGATTGTAATACGATGCTAGGGGAAATAGAGGTAGGAGGTTTTCCATCATCCAAAGCTATCTTCTCATGAAGGGATGATTCATTGCGTGAGAAGGAACTTATTTGTGTCTTTGAAAAATTGGGGCTTGGTCGATTCATCTCTGAAGAGAAGAAGGAGCTTGGCTTATTTCTATCCCCGAAGAGAAGAGGAGGCTTGGCAACATGATTGTCCCTTCAAGGAGTGAGGGGAGGGGAACATGCTTTGAATATGACTTGTCAATAACTTGAGGAGGTGTTAGAAAAACTCGAAGGAGATGTGGACTTTTGGAGGAAAGGTGCCTCATGTGCAAACTTGTTGGTGGTGATTTGTGCAACAGAGGAGAGGTTGTTTCCACATTACTTGAGTAGTCATTAGACACACTCGAAGGAGATGTAGACTTTCAGAGGAAAGGTTTGTTATGTGCATCACTGGAAGACCCATTAGATACACTTAGAGGAGATGTTGAATTTGAGAGGAAATATGTGTCATTGTGTAGGGAAGGTGGAAACACTCATGTTGCACAAACAATTTTAGGTCTTGTAGTCAGGAGATCCACTAATGCAGACAATTCAGTGTTTCTTGAGCGAGCCTGGTCAGGAGATCCACTCGTGTAGTCAGTTTGGTGTTTCTTGAGCAAGCGAGAAGGATTGGTGAAGGTGATTCATAAAAGTTTCCCAAGGGTTGGTTTAAAACCCATGCAGCTTCAACTCTTGTTTGGATTAATTTAATAAGGGGGGGGGGGGTATATTCTAGTATTATAATAATATAATTTTAGATTTAAGTTAATAAATAACAATAAGTCAATTGTTAGTTTCTGGAAAGTTACATTCCTATAAGTAGTTATCTATACGAATAATAAATTTAAAAATTCAATAAGATTTTAATGTAATCATCAAATGAATATCCAATTAAATTAATCGATCAATTAATTTAGACATTTAGCTTTTTAAATTGTTTTTAGTATAGTCAAGTATTAGCACTAAAATATCTAGCTAAACCTCCACAACTTTTTTTCTCTTGTTAAGTTCTACCTCATTGATCCTTGTGGTATGCATAATTTTGTTCCCTTAAATAAATGATCATCTTGTATGAAATAATCCATCCAAGGTGTGCAATACTAGTAGGCTCCATACATGTTGTCCATGCATCCTTAATGTCCAAGTCATCTTAGTATAACTCTTTAATTTCCTCAAAAACAACCACTTCATATCTCATTTTAGTTAGGAATGCTTCTCTACTAATTAAATGCATCTACTACCTTGTTGGAACTTTCACTTCAATGCTTGAGAACAAAAGTATACCCTTGTGGAAATTCAACCCAGTTCAAATTCAACTAATTAAGCTCAGTTTGACTATTAATAAATTCAAAAGGATGATGATATGTGTATAGAATAAACTCTTTAAGAACTAAATAACGATGCCACTTCTTTAAATGGTGTACTATGAAATAAAAATTTTCATCATAAATAGAATACCTCTTCTTGGTATAATTAATCTGTTCACTAGAATGTGCAATAGGGTTCCCTCTTGATATACAACTATTCCTATTCCAATCCTACTTGCATCACACTATACTTCAAGCACTTTGGAAAAATTATTAAATTCTAATATTAGTTCGTCAGTAACATTCTTCAATAGGTAAAACTTGTAATCTTCTACTGCTATACACTTCAATTATTTTTTATCTCCTATTTTTTTAGTTATCGATATACATATCCCACTAAAATTTCAAATTAATTTTCTATAAATGTTGGCCAAGCCATTAAAATTATTAACTTCATGGACAATCCTCGGTGTATGCCCCTCTATTATGACATGCACCTTTTTAGTATCCATTTGCAGACCTTGTGGTGAAATAATATATCCAAAATAAATCATTTTCTCTCTCATAAAATTGTACTTATTTTAATTCGCAAACGAAGTCTTCTCATTGATACTTTGGAAGAATTTCATAATATACACTAAATTACATCCTTTCCAATTGCTAAAAATTAGAATATCATCAATATAGAAAATCAACAATTTTCCTAGAAGTGGCTTCTACAATTCATTCATGAACGACACAAATGTACTAGGTGCAATTGTGAAGCCAAAGATCATTAATAAACATTTATATAACCTCTCTTTGGTCTTAAAACTTTTATTCCATTCATCACCCCTCTGACTTTAATTTGATGATATCCATTTTTAAATCAATTTTAGTAAAATATTTATCCTTTACAAAGAAATCCATTAAATTATCCATTATAGAAAAATGAAACCTATACATGATATTTATTTTGTTAATGTCTCGAGTCCGTGCACATCTTCCATTCACTATCCTTATTTAGTACTAATAATACTAGAACTACACATGGGCTATGAATTTATCAAATCAGTCCTCTTTCCAATAGAACTTTTACTTTCATGTTAACTTCATCATTCTCTATTGGTGTTATTCTATATGCAACCACTTTCCATAAGCATTCTCCCAAAATCAAATCAATATGTGGACAGATAATCATCATAGATGGTAGTACTTCTAGCAACCCTTTGGAAACAATCTCTTGAAATTATTATAGTAGTTCATTTACCTAGAAAGGCATGTCATTATTGACACTTGTTTCAGCTACTTGCAATACCTTATGAAATAATAAAGACCACACTTTCTCATCAATTGTAATCATATTTTCACAATCCATTAAAATTTCAATATTAATTTCTAGATTTGATTGTGTGAGTATTACTTTCTAATTTTTCATCTTCTTTAAAAATTATTTTCTTGTTAGAAAAAAATTCCTACACCAAGTTTCTACCTCTTTCATTTTTGTTACTAATTGTGTAAGAGTTTGTTTCTTTCCATTTCAGTCTAAAGTATAATAATTTTCTCTTCCATTATAGCTCGTCTTTTTTATCAAACTGGCACGGTCTCCCTAAAGAAAATGGCATACATCATGAAGCATGATATCATACCACACTTCCTTATCATTAATTCATATATAATTTTCACTCAGCATTATTAATAAACAATGAATTAGTGTCCTTTTTCTATGCATGGAAACTTGTAAGGGATAGGATGAGTTGACCTCTTTGTATCTACCATTTCAATCGAAACAAAAATATCAATACACCCACTATCTATTATTACCTTAAATAAATTCCCCCTATAACTTTACATATTGTTATAAACAAACATTTTGTTTGGACAAGTTTATCTTATCTTCTTTTTTTTTTTCACTTCAATAGTGTCCTCTTCATCACAAAGCTAGACCAATTAAATCAACAAATTCAAGAAAATCACCATTTTCTAGAACATTCACAGATAACTTAGAAAACAAACTATTAGAAAGAGAAGTATTCTATTGCATTCAATTCAAGATATAACATTTACAATTATTTATTCATGTATTTACAAAATATTGATCCCAGTATGAGATTCCTCTATTTTCCCTCTTTCTTCCTCTTGGTCTATCGCATGACCATTTCTTCTTTGTGTCTCTCTTCTCTATGTTTTAGAAAACTTATGATTACTTCTCTATTTTTCATCCTCTCTTCTTTATCTTATCCTTTTCTTTCTTGTTTATCCATGTTGTCCTCTTCTTCCCCTTCTTCTCCTCTTATTTTCTGTCTCTATGTTGTTCTATTTTTTTGGAAAACAAAAAAAATGCTTGAAATCTTTTTAGAATGGTCCCAAAAGATTATGCCTAAAACTATTGCAATATCTGAATTCTCTCGTAAATTCGTTCAATTTGATTTATCTTTATTTCAAATCACCCACTTAGGCATGTTTCTTAATATTTTCCCCAACTCATAGGATAGCTAAGAAGAATCCTAAACGTAGTGGTTGTGGGGGAGTGACTTGTGATTATAATGGTATATTTGTCTCAATAGTGGCCCTCCCTCTAGGAACTAAGACAAACATATTTTCTAAAGAATAATATAAGCAACCTACATTGGTCTTGAAATGGTGGTTTCTAATCGTTTTAAGCAATTTTAGTTCGAAAGTCATTCTTTAAATATTATAAATTGAATAAAATATGTTTGGACCCTAAGCTAGACTATAAAAGTTGATTTGGATAGCATAAACATGCTCAATAATTTTGAGGAGTATACAATATATCATATATTTTGAGAAGGAAACATGGTTGTTGATAGGCTTGTTGACATCAAAGTTTCACAACCTAATGACATAAGGTAGACCTGTAGATAATGAATTTATCCCATGGACATTAAAATTTTACTCTAGATACTGATTACATGTCTTGCTAATTTGATTTCACTTTGAGGAAGCATGGCGCAACTATATTTTCTTGTACAAAGCAATTTAATAACCTATACTCTCCCGATTACAACATATAAGGGAAGATTTTATTTCTACAAAAATACTTGCATGTTTTATTAGGCCACATTCATTTTGTTATGTGTTGTGAGATTTCATTTTTTGTCGATCTTTGTGCAGTATGGGCAGCCATAGAAATAATGTTGAGTCTTCCTCTTACCAAAAGTGACAATATGCTTCCATTGTTTGGTATGAATTATCACCAGGTGGTTTAACACCCAATACGGAGAAGTTTCATGGTTTGACCCATAGGTGACTATTGCAGTTTTTGAGGGTTATAATGATTTTATATTAAAAGCATATAAGGTCAAAAAATTTATCACGGAGGATTTCATTGCTCAAATATTTGATATGTGTGTGGAGGGAAATTTTGCGACTAGAAATCATCTTTTGAAGCCATGAAATTTTTTCAAAGAAATAAAACAAGATATGTTGAAGATAATGACCAATGGGGATTATGACTAGGGTACCAACAAATTGCTATGGGAAAATGTGGCTGAGGTAATTATGTTGTGCCTTACTCTTGATGGTCACTTTACTAGTATTTTCATCTCTCTCTCTCTCTCTCTCTCTCTCTGGTGGAGGATCCTAGAGCCCTCTATCTTACGATGAAAGAATGATGGAAATGGCATAGATGAAGGACTCTGGGATGCCATGGAGTGTTTACGACTCCTAGTAGTGCTCCAATACTCATAGCCTCCAATGACACCTCCCAGATCTTATATCTCATGCCAAGTATTTTCTATCTCTTTCTCCATCAAATCAACTAAGTGTTAGAGTGTCTCTTTCTCCTCCCCTCCGACCTGAATTTCTATTGTTATAGGTTCGAATATATCTTTATGATGCCCAGGTTGTTGTGATCCATATCTAATCTCTGAAGATGATGACATCCATGATGATATCACCATATCTATAACCACCTAACTCACAAAGATGTGCAATCAACTGGCGCCAACTAAAATATTTCAAAATCATATCAATGACATGTTATATAATAAAAATATTAGATCTATATATTCTTTGAAATTTTAATCATTAGTACCTAGATCTCCTTTCTCATACTCAGGATCATCAGTAGCCATAGCTATTGGGCCTTACCTCAGGATGCTACTAGGGTCATGGAATGAGTACACTCTCCATGCTCTTGAATGGTGACCTCCAACAGGGGTGGTCTCTCTGATGAGGATCTCTGTTGTTGTCTCCTCAGAGGAGAAGTATTGATCTCGTATGTTTCCTCTCCCTTAGATACTCTATGGTCCTCTTCAATAGGTGCCTCATTTTCCATAGCTCTAGGATACTGATCCTCCTACTCAATATCCTCCTGATATCCGGATGCCCCTATCCCTACCCTATTCTATGACATCGGATCTCCCATAGGGCATTCCATCAGAAAGATGAGTCTCACTCTATGAATGCTTGTGTATCTAAGATACTCTCTAAAAACACCTAAGTTGACTATAGTATCTTGCACATATGTATCTTTCCCATCCTGTGAAGTTGAATCTGTATCCTCTATATCAGTAGGCGTAGGTCTCGATTAGGCATGAGGCATCTGAATAAAGTGGTACCGATATGAATAGATAGAAACTTCTCAAGGAACAACCTATGAGAAGCCAAACTGCCTCCTCACTCTATCAAAATATAAATGCACTACAATATAACTATGCATTCCCTCCAAAAACCTATCTCTCTACTTACATCTTAGTTGGTGACTTGTATCTCTCCATATTGGCATCTACTGGTAGGGTCTCCATTATATTTAGGTTAGCTACAACCAATCTATGTTGACTCTCTCATATAATAAATCTCTCCAATACTATATAATTATTAATGGATAAGAAAATTTATGTGAGTTTGTAGCATGTGTCTCCACTAGAAATCCAATAGGCCATGTGTAATAAATATGCTCAACATCTATATGTAAAGTAGACTGTAGATAGTAAGGATCCTCTACTATTAATAATAAAACTTACCTAGCTCATAGTATAAGTGGGAAAACATCCTTAATGCTCATGATGGTATGTGATAATGCTACCAGAATGTTATTCCCTCTACGATCAGGAGTCAATATCACTTCAATGTCCTATATAGCATATAAGAGTGCATCTAAAGATATTTTATGACTATGGTCATTAGGGTGATCATGACCTAAGAAATATATATGATCTCTCACAATCTCTACATCAAATTGTGACTCGACACACCTAACTATAATTTTAGGATACTATACACATAAGCTAGTGTAATGGTGACCTCATGGATAGGTAGATAGAATGTTAAAGTATCCTCATACCATCTCTCCATGAGATCCATCAACATGATATGGTAGTATCTCATGCATTGAAAATGGTATGCCTAGTAGAGCCCGACTGCTTTAAGTAAGGCTAGACAGTTAGAGCTTAACACTCCAAACTATCCTCTTAACTATAGGTGACTATGCTTTGACCCATAGGTGACTATTGCAGTTTTTGAGGGTTATAATGATTTTATATTTAAAGCATATGAGGTCAAAAAATTTATCACTGAGGATTTATTTGCTCAAATATTTGATATGTGTCTAGAGGGAAATTTTGCGACTAGAAATCATCTTTTGAAGCCATGAAATTTTTTCAAAGAAATAAAACAAGATATGTTGAAGACAATGACCAATGGGGATTATGACTAGGGTACCAACAAATTTCTATGGGAAAATGTGGCTGAGGTAATTATGTTGTGCCTTACTCTTGATGGTCACTTTACTAGTATTTTTATCTCTCTCTCTCTCTCTCTCTCTCTCTCTCTCTCTCTCTCTCTCTCTCTCTAGTGGAGGATCCCAGAGCCCTCTATCTTATGATGAAAGAATGATGGAAATGGCATAGATGAAGGACTCTAGGATGCCATGGAGTGTTTATGACTCCTAGTAGTGCTCCAATACTCATAGCCTCCAATGACACCTTGTAGATCTTGTATCTCATGCCAAGTATTTTCTATCTCTTTCTCCATCGAATCAACTAAGTGTTAGAGTGTCTCTTTCTCCTCCCCTATGACATGAATTTCTATTGTTATAGGTTCGGATATATCTTTATGATGCCAAGGTTGTTGTGATCCATATCTGATCTCTGAAGATGATGAGATCAATGGTGCTAGCACCATATCTATAACCACCTAACTCACAAAGATGTGCAATCAACTGGTGCCAACTAAAATATTTCAAAACCATATCAATGACATGTTATATAATAAAAATACTAGATCTATATATTCTTTGAAATTTTAATCATTCGTACCTAGATCTCCTTTCTCATACTCAAGATCATCAATAGCCATAGTTATGGGGCCTTACCTCAGGATGCTACTAGGGTCATGGAATGAGTACACTCTCCATGCTCTTGAATGGTGACCTCCAATAGGGGTGGTCTCTCTGATGAGGATCTCTGTTGTTGTCTCCCTAGAGGAGAAGTATTGATCTCATATGTTTCCTCTTCCTTAGATACTCTATGGTCCTCTTCAATAGGTGCCTCATTTTCCATAGCTCTAGAATACTGATCCTCCTACTCAATATCCTCCTAATCTCTGGATGCCCCTATCCCTACCCTAGTCTATGACATTGGATCTCCCATAGGGCATTCCATCAGAAAGATGAGTCTCACTCTATGAATGCTTGTGTATCTAAGATACTCTCTGAAAATACCTACGTTGACTATAGTATCTTGCACATATGTATCTTTCCCATCTTGTGAAGTTGAATCTATATCCTCTATATCAATATATCCTCTATATCAGTAGGCGTAGGTCTCGATTAGGTATGAGGCATCTGAATAAAGTGGTATCGATATGAATAGATAGGAACTTCTCAAGGAACAACCTATGAGAAGCCAAACCGCCTCCTCACTCTATCAAAATATAAATGCACTACAATATAACTATGCATTCCCTCCAAAAACCTATCTCTCTACTTACATCTTAGTTGGTGACTTGTATCTCTCCATATTGGCATCTGCCGGTAGGGTCTCCATTATATATAAGTTAGCTACAACCAATCTATGGTGACTCTCTCATATAATAAATCTCTCCAATACTATATAATTCTTAATGGATAAGAAAATTTATGTGAGTTTGTAGCATGTGTCTCCACTAGAAATCCAATAGGCAATGTGTAATAAATATGCTCAACATCTATATGTAAAGTAGACTGCAGATAGTAAGGATCCTCTACTAATAATAATAAAACTTACCTAGCTCATAGTATAAGTGGGGAAACATCCTTAATGCTCGTGATGGTATGTGATAATGCTACCAAAAAGTTATTCCCTCTACGATCAGGAGTCAATATCACTTCAATGTCCTCTATAGCATATAAGAGTGCATCTAAAGATATTTGATGACTATGGTCATTAGGGTGATCATGACCTAAGAAATATATATGATCTCTCACAATCTCTACATCAAATTGTGACTCGACACACCTAACTATAATTTTAGGATACTATACACATAAGCTATTGTAATGGTGACCTCATGGATAGGTAGATAGAATGTCAAAGTATCCTCATACCATCTCTCCAGGAGATCCATCAACATGATATGGTAGTATCTCATGCATTGAAAATGGTATGCCTAGTAGAGCCCGACCACTTTAAGTAAGGCTAGACAATTAGATCTTAACACTCCAAACTATCCTCTCAACTATGATATCAACTTCAAACCTACATGCTCTCACATAATGGGATGTTCCTACAATCACAATTCAATGAAGCATCTTCAAAACAAAAAAAAATATCTGGCAATCCAACTGAAAAAAAAATGAAAAATGTAGATTCTCGGTACACGTCAACTTTACGGGTCCAGGTAAATAAAATTAAAAACAACAAAAATAAGAGGAGCGGGAGGAATCTCAAATTTGAATGTAGGCAAGAAATTTTTTTTGCAGGCTCTAGATGTTGTTGTTGGAGCTCATGATGGCGGCTCTCTAGCAGACCAGGAAAAAGAAGACACAACAAACAAGGATGGGGTCCCATGCGACAGACAGAAGGATCCAAGCAAAGTGTAGGTGGGTTCAAAAGGTCATCTCCTAGAACAGTCAGAGGCTC
Source organism: Thuja plicata (assembly GCA_018584345.1). Classification (NCBI taxonomy): domain Eukaryota; kingdom Viridiplantae; phylum Streptophyta; class Pinopsida; order Cupressales; family Cupressaceae; genus Thuja; species Thuja plicata. The sequence goes on from MU228137.1 coordinate 915,691, forward strand.
TACATTGTGACAAGGAGGATTCATCTTGGCATCATCCTTGGTCAACTTTATTCAGGATCAAACCCACAGGAAAGTCCCCTGTTCCAGTTATAAAAGAGCTTTCTGAGAAGGAAAAGGGAAAGTATGCAATTTCATTACTGGATGAACTGATTGACCACAATATTGCTACTATTTCTCTCACTTTGGGTGGTAAATTTTCTCAATCTTGGACAAACATTTATATAGTCAGATCCTTTGCTAAGAAAAAATCAAAGATTAAGGGCCAGGTGGAAATTAAAGCCATGGCAAAAGGTTTGTTATCCTTTGAGTTCTGTTTCCAAGAAGAATATGCCAAGATCCTTTATGTCGGGGTGTGGATTATTTGGAAATCATCTTTGGCTTTGTAGAGGTGGTCTCCAAATCAAGACCTCAATGCTTCTTTTTATACCCAAGCCCTGGTTTGGGTTAGGCTCCCAAAGCTCCCTCTGGAGTTATGGCTTGAAGATGTCTTTGTTGGTATAGAGAGATCCTTTGGAGAACATCTTTTGGTTGACCTAGTGACTGTGGATAAAAGTTGTCTTACCTATCCTAGAGTCTTTATAGGGGTAGGAGAGGGGAAATATATGCCAAAGGTCATATAGATTCATTCTAAGTTAGGCAAAAGATTACATAAATTGGAATATGAAAGTGTGCCTTTTGCGTGCTTTCAATGTATGAAGGCATGGCATGTGGCAAGGAAATGTCCATAATAGCTAAGGAAAAAGATAGGAAAGACAAAAAGTGAGGGGGTAACTCTAAGGATCATGTTCCTAAAGTCTCTAATTCGGAGAAACCCCAAAATGCTTCTCTTGTTTGGAGGAAAAAGGAACCTGAGATCCCTAATTTGCACAAACAGGGAGAAGTAGTTATACCCACCAATTCTCACATAGAGGAACCATTTCAGTGCTCTACCATTGTCACACAGAGCTAAGAGATTTTTCCATTTGTGGTAGCCGAACATGTTTCAGAAGGTATTAGCTTTAAAACCTTGGATGATCAAGACTGTGTTGAAGGGTCTCCATCATCCTTCTCTCTGCTGGCCATGAGATCCCCTCAACCTTCCTAGGAGATCAAAGTTTGCCTACAAGAACATAACCTCCTAGCGGGTGAGAACACTCTTGTGTCACCCATTCAGAAAACTAATGGGTCACCTATTATCGAGCTGAAATGTCAGGAGCAGGTTTTCAAAATGGAAGCTCTGTTAAATTCAGTTACTCTTGGGCAGTTCACTAGAATGGAAGAAGTCTTTGCTAAACATAATGAAGGGAAGGAGGGGGATTCAAATATAGTGAAAAAAAAAAAGCAGTAGAGACCCCTCCCTGGTTTCACCAGTAGAAACTAGGAGGAAGAACAAAGCTGATCTAGGTGTCAAAACTAAAACCATAGGGCGAAAAAAATCAAGCCAGATCTGGAATGAAGAATCCTATAAGAACAATGTGGATGGAACCCAAAAGACCATCTAGGAAGCTTTTACCTCTAGTTATAAATGAAGCTAATCTCCTGGAATGTTCATGGTCTAAATGGGCCACATAAGTAGCATGTTATAAGGAATATGATAAGGGATCTCAAAATCGATCTCATGCTAATAAAGGAAATTAAGATGAAAAAGGACAAACTGGAATGTATAAAGTTTTATAAGTCTATGGATAGGGTTTCTACAAGTTCAGAAGGTGCTTCTGGATAGTTGCTGAATCTGTGGAACTCTTCTTTCATGACTACCGACATTGTCTATGAAGAAGGTAATGTGTTGCTTCTGAATCTCACTAATATTAAGAATAAGGAAAGTTGGTATATCATGAATATCTATGCTCCTAATTCCAAAAAAGGGAAAAGCTCTTTTTGGGATAAACTTAGAAATATTTTGTCGATGCTTAATCTTTCAAAATGTATAATCATGGGGAATTTCAACACCCCTCTAAAAGAAGGGGAGAAACTATGAGGGATTATCCCTGATCTGGAAAGAAGATAGGATCTTATGGATTTTATCAATGATCAAGGCCTCTTAGATGTGGATCTTCAAGGGGAAAATTTCACTTGGATTAATAAGAGAATGGGGCAAGAGTGTAACCAAGTTAAACTGGATAGAGCTTTGATCACGGTTGATTGGCTAAATTCCTACAATTGCAATCTCTCTGCTTTGGTACAGATTGGGTCAGATCATTCCTATTTATATCTGATTCTTGACCCAATTATTAAGAGAAGAAACTTCCCCTTTAGATTTGAGAAGATGTGGACCACACATCCTAACATAAACAACAAGATCATGGAATGGTGAAATATTGATGTGAAAGGATTGGCTACGTTCAGAGTAGCCAATTAACTTAGAAATGTAAAGATTAACATTAAGATCTGGAATAAGAGGGAATTCGAGGAAATTTTTGCCTCCAAAGAGAAGGCCATTTCTGACCTTGGTCTTATCCAAGAGGAAATCTAGAGAGATGGATATGATGAGATCAATGTGAATCAAGAAACAATTCTTCTCTCAGAGTATCATAATGTCATAGGTAAGGAGGAGATGTACTAGTAGCAGAGATCTAGATCTATATGGCTAAGGGAACGAAACTAAAATACCTACTTCATTCACTTATCCACCATGAAATAGAAGGAAGCCGACAAAATCAGTAGCATTAGAAGGGGAACCATATCTTGCAAGATGATAAAGGCATCTCTTCTGCAGTTGTGGATGTCTTTAAATCACTTCTTTTGAAAGTTCTTCACCTCCACAATCAGGATCAGGAGGACCTCTTGAGAAACATCTCCATTTTCATCATGGATCTCTAGAACAAAGCTTTGACAACTATCCCTAATATTGATGAAGTAACAAAAAGCCCTGGACTCTCTTCTGGGAGACAAGGCCCTGGGTCCCAATGGCTTTGCAATATTTTTGTTCCATAAGTACTGGGAAATTGTAAAATTTGATGTGGTCAAAGCTATGCAGGAATTCTTTGGGTCCAAGAATCTTCTCAAAGAACTCAAAGCTACTTTTCTGGTTCTTATTCTGAAAGTCACGGGGGCAGATGCAATGGATCTTTTTAGAAACATTAGTTTATGTAATTGTTTCTACAATATAATTTCCAAAGTTATTATAATATGAAATCTTCATGTGCTCCCCTTAATTATAGCTCACCAATAGTTGGGTTTTGTCCCTGGTTGATAGATCCTAGATTCCATTATGGTGGTTCATGAAGTGATTCATTCTTTAGAAGCATTCAAGCGGGAAGGTTTTCTCCTAAATCTTGATCTGTCTAAAGTGTATGATAGTGTAGACTTGTCTTTCCTGTTCAAATTGTTGGGTACTTTTGGCTTTAATAGTAATTTATGCCTTATCAACCTTTAGCTCATTTCTTCTTCTTCATTTTAAGTCTTGGTTAATGGGTCTCCATCTACCTTCTTCAAAGCTTCTTGGGGACTGAGACAAGGGGATCCCCTGCCTCCTATCCTTTTCATCAGCTTTGCTGAGTGTTTGGGTAGATCAATTTCAGCTCATAAGATTTCAGGGTAGCTAAAAGGAATTAGGTCATCCTCTAGTTTGTCCATTTTCTCTCAACACCAATTCATTGACGACACCATCTTAGGTGGAGAAGCCTCGGTTAATGAGGGTAGAGCTGTTAAATACTTACCATATTCCTATACCAGGGCCACTGGCCAATCCATCCACTGGTGCAAGAACTCCCTTTTTTTTATTAACACGCCTGAGACCAGACAAAGGTGGATGGTGGATATTTTAGGTTGTTCTATTGGCTCTCTCCCCTCCACCTACTTGGGACTTCCTCTTGGAGCTAAACCCCCAGAATATTTCTGGAATAGACTCATTGACATATTTAATAGAAAATTGGTAGGGTGTAAGGGAATTCACCTCAGTCAAGCTCGAAAGAATGAGTTAGTCAAGTCCACTCTTCAAAATCTTCCCACTTATGTCCTTAGCCTCTTTTCTATCCCGGTTAAAGTGGCTCAAGCTATGGAAGTACTCCAAAGAAGATTTCTTTGGTCTAGAGTGGAAGAGAAAAGATGTTTCCCTTTGATTTCTTGGCACAAAGTTTGTCTCCCCAAAAAGGATGCTGGTCTGGGTATCAGGAGGATTGAGTCTTTCAATAAGGCACTTCAAGACATGCATATTTGGAGAACTTTCCATGGTAAAGGGGAGTGGAGGTATTTCATCAAGAAAAATAATTTTCCAATGCTTATTTGAATTCTTTCTTTGAAAGTGATGATATACCAAATGGTTCTTGTATCTAGAATGACATTCTCAATGCCAAAGACCTGGCCAAGTCAAAAGCGAAATGGAAAACTTGAAGTGGTCAAAATATTAGCTTATGGATTGACAATTGGATTCTATCGGGGCCCCTAAAATATATAGATAGCTTTAATTATTGGAAGGAGGAATAAACCTTACTTTTCGAGGACAAAGTTAGCAATTACAGAATGGGTAATTCTGGGGTGGATCTGTCCTCTATTTCCTAGGGTCTTTCTTCGTTAGTCACTTCTCTAAATGCTATTTCCCTCTCTCAGAATCAGGATGCTTTGATATGGGAAGCATCCCCCAATGACTCTTTTATTTTGGCCTCTACCTACTCTGTTTAGTTGCATCTTAAGGCGACCCCTTTCTCTTCTAAAGCCTAGTTACCTCACCTTATTCCTAAAATCATTATTTTTTACTGGCTTTTACTTCAAAATTGCATTCTCACTATTGATAACCTTATCAAGCATGGCATCCCTATTCCCAATAGCTGTGTTCTATGTTAGAGCCAAGTTGAGTCTATGGACCACCTCTTTATCCATTGTACCTTTGTTAGGTCTGTCTGGCAATATATCCTATCTCTTTTTGGCTTGCATTGGTGCTTCCCTTCCTCTGTCAAGGACCTCTTTTCCCATTGGAACTTTCCCTTCAAAAACACTACCTTTCACAAAATTTTGTCATGGGTGCTTCCACACCTCTTCTAGGGAGTTTGGAAAGAGTACAATAAGCACATCTTTAGGGATTGTAGTGTCAATCCCAAATTTTTATACGAGAAGATACATCATGCTCTTTTGGAAAATTTTGTTACTTGTGGGAATACTAATCTTTTTGCAGGTTTCGATAACTCTGCTAATCCCTTGAAGACCATAGATAAAAGACAACACTTTACTAGGAGCTATCCTCCAGAAAGATGGGCCAAATCCAACTTTGATGGTGCGGCCAAGGGTAACCCTAGAACGGCGTGAAGTGGGGGCATAATTTGAAATTTCTTCAGCCAAGGCATTGCTACTTTAATCATTCCATTGGGAAAACAAAATAATCACAATGTGGAAGATAATGCAGCCCTCCAAGTGACTACATTAGCTCATGACTTGGGAATCAAAAAAATTTGGTTAGAAGGTGATTCACGCAACATAATCAACTTTCTTAACTTGAGACATCCATCATTGTGGACTATAGCTAATATGGTTGAGGAAACCCATTCCCTTTTGAACACCTTTGATAAGATTCATTTATCCCATGTGTTTAGAGAAGGAAACCAAGTTGCTGACTAGTTTTCCAACTGGGCAGTGAGAAATGATAGGGAGACTCAATAGCTTAACTGAGGAGACCTCCCATGTGAAGCATTGGATTTTGTTTTTATGACCAAATCCATGGGAAGGAGGTTTGTATTAATATTAATCATGATTGTTAATGCATTGGATGTAATGTCTTTTCCATTATTGGAAAGTACGAGATAGGATGGAAAGGAAACCATTACAAATCACACTTGCAAACTTACTAGGTGGTCAGACACTTTGGAAAAAATTACCGTTCAAGGAAAAGAAATAGAAGTATCTAGAACAATTCGGAGAAAAAAGGTCTATGTTTCTGTTTAGCTTCCTTTATATATACATTTTTTTGCGATGGGAGGGGAAAGGCATATGAGGGAGACTGCTAAAGATTGTGTAAAATGGAGGCGGCGTAAAAATATTTGGAACTACCTTCAAAGTGGCTGCATTTCCACCTTCATCGAGAGGCTTCACGGTGGGAAGACGACTATGAAAATAATGTTCATCAAAGGCTGGAATGAGGGCAGTATTGAGATTGAGGGAAGAAATTTTACAGTGACAGAGGAGGTTATCTCTGTTGTCACGGGTATCCCTATAGTTGAAAAGAAATTCTACAGAGACTAAAATTTTTTGGATTTGGTGATTAGCGACTTTGTCAGAAATGAGGAAGAAAAGAACGAGCTCACTAAGGTCAGAACCCACTAACTTCCTGAAGAGATAAAAAGATTGTGGAAGTTCATGTTAAGACCCATCATCTAATACATTACACTGGGCACCAGGTTTGATAGAATCAAAACCTACCATTTTGTACTCTTGAATCATTTTCGTCATGGAATGTAGGTGTCTATTCCCTTTTATTTGTATACTTCTATAAATTATTACATTAATGGGTATAGAGAGAAGGCCGTAGCTAACCATGCCCTGCATGAAGGCCTTTTTTTTTTAATCTATGAATATTTTAAAGCCCAAATCCTTGGGAAAGAGGTGGCTCAGAAAGATGAGATGGAGGCCTCTAGTTCAAACTACATTCCTTCAGAGATGGAAGATAGTGAAGGTTTGTATTTTGAGGATAATGACGAGTATAAAGTGAAAAATAACAATCAGGGTATGTCTTCCAAAAAGCACAGAGTCGGTCTGCAAACCATCAAAAAAGAGAAACTAGTTACCCCTAAAAAATAGAATACCATGGTTATTTCTTTTGAGGAAGATTATGATTATAATGAGGAAGGTATGGACATAGATGGTTAGGAGGTTATTTCAAGTGGAAAAGGCAAAAAGAGAAAACAACCTACGATGGGTAAAAACCAAAATAAAAAGGATAAGAACAGGGATTTGAGAGTAGACAGGAAATCTCGTGATGACAAGAGCCATCTTGTCTCCCTTGTTTCAGACCACAATCTGAAGAGAAAGCTCCAAGGAGATTACCAAGATACCAAACAGGCTATCCCTTCCCCTCAAAACTCTCAACCCCATAATACAGGGAAGGATGACAAATAGGATAGCGAGATTCATTGTTATATGGCAGAACAAGGGAAGATAATTGGATGGCGCAATTTCAACGTCAAAAAAACAAAGATAGGGATCACCAGAGAAATCATAAACCCCAAGGTCATTGAAGGTAACGGAGGTTGTATCAAGTTGGATGAGCTTATTGACCCATATAGGGTGGTGCTTAGTGATAATACTAAGGACTTTGAGATGGACATGCTCAACAATTCCTAGAATCGCAATTTAGATAACTACAGAACCATCAAATGGCTATTCCAAGAAGTGGAGGATCTTAAAAATAGGGTTAATGGCAATGACAAGGTTAAAAATGACAGTAATATAGATGAACAGGAGAATCTAAGTAGCAGAGTGCAAAAAATGGAGGATAATACGACAAGGATAGAAGCTACCCTTAAGTACATAGCAGAGCAAAGCTATAATATCCTTAAAGCATCCAAAGAGCACACTAATACAATCATCGAGAAGCTGGAGGAAAAATTAGATGGGTTGGAGGAGGCCAACATGGATGTGGAGACTGAACAGAACATTGATCAAGGTCCCGACAAGAGAAATAGGGCCAAAACCAAGAATATTAAGAAAAAGGACATGACATTGGATCTCCAAAAGATCAAGGGCTCTACTGCCAACATGGAGTTTCTTGAGGCCAAGGTGGCTACACTGATCCAGTGGACTTATCTTGAGGGTCCCTGGTCTTTTTTGCTGACCCTATTTTATTTTATTTTATAGCTGATGTCTATTTTTTGCTCTGGCCTTTGTTGGCATGTTCTATCTTTTTTCTTTGTTTCATTTTAGATTGGGCATAACGCTTTTTTAATTGTGTTTTGGGTTTCAGGAAACTTGCAAAACCTATTTTACTTAATCAAAAACTTTACGGGTCTAGGTAGACTTTAAAAGAATAGGAGAGCTCTAGGTCATAGGTCAAATTTTCTATGATATATCAATTTTCCAAGGATAGGTTGACTTTTCAAGGACAAGTTGAATTTTCTAGGTATAGGTCAATTTTACAGGATTTGGTGGCTCCAAAGGTTTAGACTGGCATGAAAAACCACAATGAAATACTATGTCTACTATGGAAAGTCAAAATACTGGGAAAATAATGTGAAACAGATTTGTCCTCCTCCTTCACAATAACAAACAAAAGGTAATAATGAAAATGACACTTTCAAAAAGGTAATAATCTTATTTAAGTCACTTACTTTTAGATTTCTTTTTTATCTTTTATTTACTAACCCTTTTAGGTCATTTAATACATATCTACAGTTAATCTGTCATAACTTGAGCTAAGAAGCTTTAATTTCTACACCGCTTATTTTTCTTAAATTGTTTCCTAGTTATCCAAGTGTCTTTGAAATTTTTTGAGTTCATTTTAAATCATTTTAATAAGAATTTTTCATCAATATACATTCACAATTTATTGTGGTATACATGATTTCCTATTTCACCTTCCTGATAAGAATCCAAAATAGGGGGCATATAGCTACGTGCTAATTTCATCAGTTCTCTAGTAAGGGCTACTTGATATATGGTTTTTACTGACATGTGGTTTCGCAAATTGTGTTTCTTAACATTGTTTTGCAAGAATTACACATAAAGGGCTTTGATATATCTCTTTATTTACTGATTTCTTGTACTTTAGCTTGCATATGCATGTAGTGTCATATACCTCTAAAGTTGGGACTAAATGTATCTTCCTAAACCGTAAACATCTAAGTTCTCTACTATTTCATGGTTGTTTAGAAACTACCTTAGTATTTTTTCATTACAAATGCATATCTGATTTCAATATGGGTCCTTTAATCTCTTCAAAATTGTTCCAAATCGAGGTAGGACCTTGTTTCTAAGTGTCCTCTATTTTTTTTTTAATCACAAAATTTATTTACTCTCCTAGGCCCTATTTGAATTTTTATGGCATCATAATACTTTCTTGACATCATAATGAGCGGTCTATACTTTCCTTGCATTTACAGATTGGTTGGGAACCCTGGACAAAATTTTGGCCTATTTAGGGTGGAACACATCGCCATTGGTGATGTGTCCCTATGGTTTTGAGCCTAGATTTTGAGTATGGTCTTGTCTCTAGCTAATTATGGGGTATTATGAATTATGGTTAGCCTGCTCAATTCTATCTCTTGATTTTAGTACGAAAGAAACCCTCACACTTCATTTTGGCACGATGAAATAAATTGCAAGGTTGGTGCCCCAATTTGAAGACATCCCATGTGGTGAGGATTTTCTACAACAACCTCTATCAAGCATCTACGTTTATTCTCATGCAACCAAGAATTCAAATATCATTTCTACATCACGAAGATAAAAATTGATTATATGAAGTTGCCTAAGAGGTCGTCGCCTGATCATTGGCTTGTACTCTTCCTTCTAGGGTTGGGTATGGTGTCTTTTTATTTTCAAATCTATTTCTATTCTTTAGATTTAGGTGTTTATACTTTAGATTTATGTTTATTTTCATGCACTCTATCATACCTTGATTTAATTTCATACTAGGGTTTCAATCTATCATATATAGGGTAGATCTAGTCACTTTGTTTATGTATTTAGCTTATGTAAATTTAGGCATACTCTAGATTCACAAGCACTAGACATTAATTTTTTCACGTTAGCTATCGGTGGAGGTGGGTATAAAACAAATATGGAGTTGACCAAGGAAAAAACATATATAGCCCCACACATCCAAAATATCATATTTGCAGGTGTAGATGATAGCAGATTGATCTACTGGTATAGGAGGAAACTTCTGAGACTAGTGTTATCCTAATTTTGTGCATGCAGGATAATAATAAAAAATAGAAAAATATTGCATAAAGGTACATCCAAAGAATAATAGTATTCAGCTAATATAGATTAGATACATTGCTATTGCATTCATGTCATCAGATAAATTGTACTCGAAGTATTGATCATTTTTCAAGTTTTCAAATTCATACTTGATTATTAGATTGTGCATTCAAACTAAATGTGATAAAGAAATGTTCTTTTCATATTACATATTTCACATTGGAACTTAGAGGAACATATGGAGAAAAGAGAGCATGATAGATGGATGATGAGTATGGGTCCATGCATTTCCTTGACAGGTCTTCTACATTCTGGAGCTGGTTGTTTGCATTATCTTAAGTCTTCATGTCTTTGCATCATCCAACATGTCATGCATCCTAGGTCTTTAGATCTTGTGTCTTGCATCATGGAAGAAGAAGTGTTAGATACAAATTGGATCTAAGAAATGCATGAAAACCTAGAAAACATCATACAATATGCATACTTTTAGAATTACACATTTTCCAATAACATCAATGCAGTAGAAAAATATGCATCTACATAGACAGAATAGTAGTATCAAAGGGAAATATCTCCGTGAAACCTTTTACTATCTATGATTATCATTCTGCATTGTACAAAAGAATTGTTGTTTTATAAACCATATATATGAATTAAAGGGACTAAGGTCATGTAGCTTAGAAAACTTTTTCAGAAAAGAAGGGTAGTTCTAAGTTAGTGAACACAATCAATTAAACAACATTCATGCATGAATGTTCAGGACACATGAGATTGACACACAAAAGATGATTGATCGGTCCTGTTTACTAACCTATTCTTTGAGCTTTCTAGTGATGATATCAAAAAGAAGAAACATAAGTGCACTCAAATGTAAGGAGTGATGAACTATGAATTCACTAATAGAAGAGAAAAAAAAGAAAAGTGGAGTGGGTGTCACGAGCCCGTTTTCAAACCTCACAAAAGAGAAAGAATGATATGAATTCATGAAGACAATATGAAAGGTCAAATAAAAAAGAGGAAGGGAATGTAGTTCATAATAGTCAACTACATAGGCTGGTAACATTGCATTCATAACTCTTATATCAGCATGTTCTTATTCAATAAAATGTGAATTCTAATTCAACGAAAGCACATGACTGTTATACTTTTACTATTCATATGTAATAAGTGCAAAAAAATTGGAATCAGAAATATTGGAAGACAGTGAATGCATGTTGTTGCAATTCAAAGAAACGATGCCACATAATGAGTAGGTTCAAGATAAGTTATCCATGTGCAGAGGAGAAAGAATTCAATACTGATATGTAGAAAGAAGATGAATTACAATGCTATCAAATGGAAGTAATATGAAGATGGAGTTCATAACACTGCATATTCAAGAAGAATAAATGAGAGTGTTGTTGAAGGATATAAAACATGCATATCACTGTGAGCTTATTTCTATTTTGGCAATGTGATATGCATATACAAATCAAGATCAAATAACAATGCCTTCGAAGATAAAAGCAGAAAGAGTTCAGAGAAAAGATATAATTGTGTTGATGCCAATAATAAATAACTGTGTTGATGCCAGTAATGAATAATAGTAGTATCTATTTTTAAAAGTAATATGTGTATATTAGAGAAACGATGAATAACACTATTTTTCTAGAGAACGAGATAACAGTAATGTTGTTGTAAGGAGGTGCCAAGTTCATAACAGTGTTATCAAATGATAATAATATGCATAAGAAAAAATAAGATGAATTGTAGTGTTATCAAATATAGTGAATATGAATATAGAGAATGTAAATGACAATGCTAAAAAGGATGAAAAAGATGCATTTTAAATTTTCAGGCAGCTAGGCACAATAGGGTTTTTGGGTGTCACAAGCTCGTACTCGAACCCCATAAACAAACATTTTTTACTAGATTCAAGTGACCAATTAAAATAATATTATAGAATTATCATTGCCAAAGCAAGGTGGAGTAAAGATAGTTGACAATTTCATACATGTTTTTTGTAATGTTAAGCCATAGTTAAACCATGTGATAGCTAGAAGGAGATCTTGTGCAAATGCTATGGTCACTATCGACAATAGAAAAATAGGAAAAGACCCAAGTCAATAGTAAAGAAATCTAATGAAGAAGACTATAGAAGAAAACCCGAGTTCACAAATGTATGGATCTATTTAACAATGATCTTTCAAAGCTAAGCAACAGTTCAAACAGAGGTTGTATACAACTAAATAACCAAATCATTGTAATAAATTATGGAGAAATCATCAATGCCAAAGACTGCTAGCCCGAGTTCCTCAAGCTATGAAATGCAACAACAAGTTCAATAGCAAGATTAATAGCTACAAATGGAAAGCCATAATATAGAAAGATCACTTACCTAGAGATTTTTAAGAATTAAACACCAAGTGTCGACAGATATGCAACTAGATTCTAGCATAAAATCAGCAGAAATTAGTCCAGTCAAAGATCCTGAGCTTTGTGTAATAAAACCCATATCAAAAGCCTGAGCTTCATGCTCGAATACATTTGCCACAATCACAATTGAAGGTAAAGTGACAGACTTACAGCTAGTTCCATCCCAAAATCACAGAGAGGAGACTCAAATCAAAAACCCAAACTTCCAAATCATGGTGATAAGCTCCAACCCGATTTCAGTGAAGTAAAAAAAACTAGAATCATTGTCATAATATCAGTATGAGAAGCACCGTGAGATAGGGTTTTAAACCCTCATTTTACCCAAATGCAAATGATCTGGTAACCAAGACACAAATGTAATTTTTGATAAATTTTGGAGTCTGAGTACACTAGTGTAGTAAATTCTATTCAAGACTGCAGTAGGCGACATAGGAGATGTTTTGGAATCCACATTCCAAGTGGCACAACAAGAGTTCATACAAGCACTAGCTTAAACCACATCTTGGAGTATTTTACTCTTTGATGGAGAGTTTGAAAAACTTATGCATAGTGTCGGTCATGTTGAACCTAGGGTATGCTAAGAGGCATGCATTAAGGAAGGATGTATTTTAGAAGCCAACATTAGAGGCATGGATTAAGCCTCTAATTTAGGGTTTTGACCCTGATTTTCAGAGTGATTTTAGGGGATGAGTCCATTTTCATATTTTCTTTGAAGGGCCACATTTTGGTATATATCTGGATTTCATATCTAGGGATAGGGGTTCATAATTTTGGGATAAGGTAGTTTTGTGAACATATCAGTTCCTTTGAACTTTCTGCATACTTTTGTAACCAGGGTTCATTTTTTTGATGCATCAGTGTATTCAAGTGAATGTATCTTGTTCCTTGGCATGTTTTTTTGCATCTTAGCATGTAACCATTGTAGATTTTTGAAGAAAATAAAGAAAGTGCTCCCATTATTCACATATTTTTCTGAGTTTTGATATCAATCCTCTTCTCCATTTCTTCATTTTGTGTAATGTGTTTTATAGCATAGATTAATGAATTAATCCAATTCCTTATCTAAGTTATCAAAATATAACATTTTTACAGAATTTGTATGTCTTTTGGAAGATCATTGTTTGTGGTATAAACCCTAATAGTGAGATCTTTAGGTCAACCTATACGTTGAAAAGTAAATGTCTATTGCAAATCTCAGTAGCATGTGTTATGTTGATCTTTGTTTTACACTCTGATTATTCTGAATCCAGTTTGGTGTATCACCCCATTTTATTTATTTAGTTTTCAAGTTATCCCATTTTCCCTTTTCCCAATCAGAGAATTAGTCATAAGTGATATACCAAATCCAATAGGAATCGACCTAGAATCTATAGATTCCTTCCTAATCAGAGGTAGCCACAACTCAAGAAGGTTTCCATAGTTACGATGTGATATTATTATGCCCTAATGCCTGAGTTAGGGTGATATTTCAAGGCATTAACAACTGGGACAGAGCTATTGTAAACAAATGAGTGGAAAACCACAAGGACAGGGCAAAACTTGACCTATACCTAGGGACATAACAAATTTCAATATGTTCCTCCCTATTTTTTAGTTAATTTTGATATGAAGAAAGCTAAAACTCTCCGTGTCCCAGATTGATAGGAACAACTCAGTTTGAGGCTCCAATAGTTGAGAAATTTAGATTCAAAGTACATTTTCTCCATGCTATTTATAGGTGCATTTATTCCTCCCTTTTTCTTTGAACATTAATTTTATTAGATCAAATATGTTATTAGAATTTAATTTCCAAGTTATTGCATCAAAGGAATATAAATACTAAATAAATAGATCTAGAATTATCACCCTTTCTCCTTGGTTGTGCTAATCATATTTGCTTTGAAGGATTTTGTATTCTAATATGTCTCAGGAATTGGGAAATAGTGGCTTCAATTTTTCTTACCATTTCATGCATCACACGTGTTAATATTAAGCGTTTCTTCATGGTGGCATATAGGAACAACTGCGTATGTTGCAACCAAAGGTTTTGAGAAAGAATATATTTTTTTAGTTTGAGAAGAAGCTTGTATTGACTCAAATAAGATTTATGATCGTGGTATCTTAAGTTTGATTTAATCACAAGTTTTAAATAATGGATTTGGGAGTAGAAAACATAATTTTTTGGCATGATGATAATCATAAATATTATGAAATATAAGATAAATATTGAGTGCTATTGTCTTGCCAGTTTAGGATGAGGTTTGGTAGGAGCTAAGTATAAGGACTTAGAGTCACAAATCTAGTTTGAATCTAAAAAGTTCACCTATAGGGAAAGAGCATACAAATCCACTATTTTCCACCTAGTTTTAGCTAGGATATTTAATACAAGTTGTTCCCTTCTGCATTTATTTATTTTGGTTGTTCATTATTAATTTTGTACCTTCTAGCACTAATCCCCATATTCAATTCACATCTTTTTATAGATCATTTTTATCGCAATAAAGGAGTGTTAAATTTAATTCTAATACATTATTATTAAGCAAAGTGGATCAATTCTCGGGTAAGTGCAAGAAGTTAGGTGCCAATTCGGCGGAAGTCTTGTGGGCTTGAAAACTGCCACTAGAAAAGGGCACCCATTTTGAAAAAAATAGGCACCCGTCTTAGGCTCGGACACCAGATCTAAAATTCAAAAAATGGGTGCCCGTTGTTTTTCAAAATGGGTGACCATTTTTTTAATTTTTTAATTTTTTAGTTTTTTAATTTTTTAGCAAACTCATTTTTACATGTCGATTTATTATATTTAAGAAATGGGTAGATGTTTTTAAACATGTGCCCATTTTTTAAAATTTGAATTTACCAAACCACCCTTTGCATTGGATTTCAGTTTGGGACAGGTTTGGTGGACCAAGCCTATGCTTGGACCTCGAAAATAATGGATAATACATTTGAATACCATATTTCTGTCTTGCCATAATTTTTTGAGGGTCTTCCTAATTGAATTTTTTGACGAAACAAAAACCCATTAGAGCTCTTAATGTCTATATTTCAAAAATATAAATTTTGTGGTGATATGAAATTTTTTGCTATTTTTACAATATTTATTAATCAAAAGTGGTACCTAAACTTAAAATAGTAAGGTTCAAGGGAGATGTATTGAAAAATGAAAAAATGTGGAGAATTAGGAAGCAGAGGAAAGCGGCCTTTTAGCAGAGGCAAATTAGAATAGGATTGTTGCACAGAAGAAGGAAAGAGGCGAGGAAAGGACATTCGAAAGAAGGTCTGTCAGCCGAGAGGGAACCTTACAAGTCTGAGAACGTGAATACATGTGGTGACAATAATTTTTCAGGCTATTGTTTTAAATGCCTCCTGTATGGGCATAAAATGGAGGAATGCATAATGCCCGATCAAAGATCACAGCGCCCAAATTATGAAAACTTGAAGGCATTCATTGCCAAAAAGAAGGAAAAGAGTCTTCTTCAGGAATTACAGAAGAAGAAGGAATCGAATGTCGGGGTTGCAGATTTCAATATGAGAAATCCAAATACGAAGGAAAATCATATTAGGATCTTGAATCCTAGGCCCATTATCCATTCGGTGCTAACCCTGGACAAACAGATAGGTTTTTATGCGAAAAAAAAATATGCCCTAAGAGAAAATGCATACAATGGATTCACTGGGGCTTTTGAACCTGAAACGGCACCAGCAAATAAGCCCTCCAAACCCATTTCTTCTCTGAGGGAGGATAGGTATTTAACAGTTCAAGAGGAGATCGAGTGCAAGGAAAAGAAAAACCCAATATGGCAAAAAGTTGAAAAGAAATATAAGGTAAAACCCTCTACGAATAAGGGCATTAACAATTTAGTTCCATTGAAAAATGCTTTCGAGGCTTTGAACAAGAATGTAAGTCCAGATGCACCCTTGCATAAAAAACCTAGGGTTTTGAAGGACGAGGGAATTAAAATATTGGAATCTCACTCTTGCAAAACCCTAGATTTGGAACAGAGGGCTTTAGAATTTTATAAGGGTTCAGTTCTTATCCATGCCTCGCTAAAATCATATAGCCCTCCTCAACGAAGGAAGGAAAATGTGGTATCAAGTAAGAAAAAAGAATAGAATACGGTAAAGCCCGGTTTTGGGGGCTTTTCATCCTCTGATAAAAAAAAGGAGGAAACATACACTCCACATCATAGACATGCAGTTAGGAAAAAACATTCAGTGGTTTCATTAGATGAAAAGCTCATTTTGCAAAAGCAAAATGCCTATACAGAAACAGGCATTGTTTGCAAGTGGATGGTAACTGGAGCCCATACTGAGGACATAGCCAAAGGATTATTATCTATCCTGCCTCTGGAGGTAAGTATTACTACCATGACAGACAATTTTCTCTTTGTGGACTGTAAGAGTAGTAATCTCAAGAGTAGAATCTTAGTGAAAGGACATTTGAAGTTCAGGGATGTTCTATTTTTTGTCTGCTCCTGGTTTCCTTTGTTTAATCAAATAAAATTAACGGATTTTCAAGTAGAGAAGGCCATTAAATTAAGTAATTTGCCCATAGAATGCAATCAACCAGAAATTATAAAAAGCATAGGTGATAAGATTGGTGTTTTTAAGAGGATTATTAGTCTCAAACAAAGCACATCAGATGTTATTATAATCGTTAATTTAAATTACCACGACAAACACATTCCCCCCATGAAGCTGTGTTATAATTCAAATATTATAGTTATAAATCCCCAGATTTTGGAGGATTACATGGAAGAATCTGAGGAGATAGGGAATCCAACCTTACCTGTTTTAGAAAACAATATTGACACCCTTAATAACACCAAAATTTGGGGTATAGATAAAATCCTTAACAATAAAGAAGATACTGAACGTCCAATCACTGAATCCGGCTCTTCTATGCCCCATTCTCCCAAGCTATGTGAATGCAATGTTTCAGGGAGTGAGAAGCTCCCAGAATCCTCATACTCCCAAAATAGGTTAAAAAGGATAGAAACTCTCAAGGATAACAATGAATTAATTGATAACATAAGAACAGAGAAGATCAATGACAATTCAAATTCCATAGAATCTGTTGGTAAAAAGAGCTCTATAGATCTGAAGTGTGTAAATAAGAACATAACAAATGAATTAGGAATGTCGGATATGCTTGATAAGGAGGTTGGCCAAGTAGATCAGTCCAAGAAACATAATAATATAGAATCTTTAGACTTTGCTATAATAGAATGTGAACAAAAAAGAATAGGCGCAGTAGAGAAGGATAAAGGACAACCCTCAAAATCAGATTGCCCAAGTCAATTACCAGAAAAAGAATCAAAGGAAGAATGCGAAGAAGAAATAAACCAAAATATTATATCTTTGGGAAATACAATTACAGATGAATTAATGGAAATGCTTATGGATGAAATATGAGACTCTGAAGAATTAAAATATCAAAAAGAAACTCTAATTAGATTCATCAATAGTTGCAATATAGAGGGCAAAGATTCTGAAAATGTGCAAGTGCCTCACCCCATCCCCCTAGCAGTTGGAAACATAGAAAAAGTACTACCTAACTATGAAGACGAACCAAAAACATGTGATCCTTATAAGGAGAGATCTGTAGAAGAAAACCAAAACCTAATAAAGGACATTGAGATTTACAAAGGCAAGTGTGACAATCTCAGATTTAACACTGAATTGATTAAGCCAGGATTAGAAGGGGAGAAATCAACATCCTCTATCCCTATAGAATTAGAGGCTCTAAACTTGGACCTACCAAAGAATTTAGAAGAACTATGTGAAACTTATGGTAAGGAAATTGTTGGTAATACAGAGGTCCAAGAGGAAGTAACACTGGATCAAGATCTTTTAAAACAACAGAAGAATAAGATCATTAAATTAAATGATAATCTTGCCTTGGTCAAGGAATCTGTAGAGGGTCTCTTTTGTGTCACTAATGAAAATAGGCAGTTAGGCATAGTAATGACAAGAGGAAGTCTAAGTACTCCCAATATTAACAAGATTAAAAAGAAAAGAGGGAGGAAATCTGCAGTAGAATTAAGATCGATAGATGGCAATGCAGGAAATCAAGTTAAAATTGCAGAGTCACTTAATGCTGGGGAGGGTCTTTTTGGCATCACAAATGATGATAGAAAACTTGGATTGGATTCCAACATGGCTCACTTATCCTCCCCCAAAATTGACAAAATTAAAAAGAAAAGGGGCAGGAAATCTTGCATAGAACTTAGAACCATAGCCGGCAATGTGGAAAATCAAATGAAAATCTCTGACATTCTGAATGTTGGGAAGGGGAAGTGCCTTCCCAAGGAGAAATGAGAGTGACTACCTAGAATGTTAGGGGCTTGAATGCCCCTAACAAACAAAGAATAATTAAAATATATTTAAAAAAATTTGATTCTGATATTATAATGCTACAAGAAACTAAGCTAGATAACGATGAAGGAAAGAAATTAAGTAATAAACTTTGCCTATGGAGAGAATATTGTATACCTTCATCAGGTGCATCAGGGGGTCTAGCAACCCTATGGGACCCTTGGAAAATTTCCTCATCAATCATGTCCAGCAGGAGTAACTGGATGGCTATGAGGATCAACAGTCTCAAATCAAACCTGAGATTCATCTTGATCAACATTTATGGGCCTGTACAAAATATAGAAAAAAGAAGGGTGTGGTAGGAAGTCCAAACCCTCCTTCAATTAAATAAAGAAGAGACATTCATATTAGGTGGAGATTTTAACGCTATAATGAATATCAACAAAAAATTTGGAGGTTCTAACTTCATCTCTCAATCTCAAAAGGACTTTACCCAATGGGTCTCAAACAACAACCTGATTAACATTGAAACTATCAATGGAACCTTTACTTGGAATACCACAAGGTCAGGCTTTAGCCATATTGTGGAAAAATTAGACAGATTTTTTGTTTCAGGAGATACGGGAAACCAAATTTTGTCAGCAGAAATTCTCCCAGAGGCGGGTTCAGAACATTTCCCTATTAGACTTACTATCTCCGAAGAGTGCAAGCCCACTAGAAACCCGTTTAAATTTGAATTTATGTGGTTCCAAGATTCAGACCTCATTAATCTCCTGGAACAATGGTGGAATCAAACAACAGTGGAAGGTTCCAAAATGTATTTCTTAATTACTAAACTTAAAGTCATTAAAAATAAAGTCTTGGAATGGAACAAGAATAAATTCAACAATATGTTTGAAGAAAAATAACATATAGAGCAGGATTTAGAGAACTTAAATAATTTAGTCATTACCCATGGTATGGATGAAGTGAGTTATCTTAAAGAAAAGGAACTCATGTCTAGATATAACGCAATCTTACTTAAGGAAGAAATATATTGGAAGCAGAAATCCAGGGAAACCTGGCTAAAAGAAGGAGACAAAAATACAAAAAAATTTCACAATACAACCAATATTAAAAGAAATATTAACAGGATAACTAAGATTAAGGATGATAGGGGGAAACTAACGAATGACCCAAAGTCATCGCAGACCGTATCACTAACTATTTCAACTCTCTTCTTAATAATCTTGAAGCAATTAACAATCGAGATCAATTGGAAATGCTTAAGGAAATCCCTAAGTTAATTTCGGATGAAGATAATATCATGATGAACAGCAAATTCACTTTAGAAGAAGTCAAGACTGCCCTATTTCAAATGCAACCTGACAAAGCCCCTGGCCCAGATGGCTTTCGGGCAGGCTTCTTCCAAAAGTGTTGGCACTTTATGGGAAATGACATTTGGCAAGCTGTGGAAGCTACCAAGAATTCTAGTGCTATCCTCTCAGAAATCAAAAATACCTTCTTCTCTCTCATTCCCAAGAAAAATGACTGTACTGACCCAGGAGATTTTTGCCCTATTTCTCTTTGCAATACTATTTATAAGATACTATCAAAATGTTTAGCGAATAGACTTACAACTCTTCTTCCAATCTTAATCTCAGAAGAACAAATTGGTTTTGTAGCTAATAGGTCGATCCTTGACGGCATTATCATCGCCCAAGAACTTGTCCATACTACCCAAGTCACCAAGGAACCTAGTATGTTTGTTAAAATCGATATCCAAAAGGCTTATGACAAGGTGGATTGGAGATTCTTGTGTAAATGCTTGGAAGTTTTTGGCTTCTCCAAGCATTGGATCAACTTTATATTTATATGTATTTCAACCCCCAAGATCTTTGTCCTAGTCAATGGCACCCCAGAAGGCTTTTTTGGAATCTCGCGAGGCATCAGACAAGGCGACCCATTATCACCCTTCCTTTATGTTATTATGGCTGAAGCCCTGGGGAGAACTTTAACCAAGAAATAGTCAGAAGGAAAGATCATAGGCCTGAGAGCCGCATACAATATCCCATTCATCACACACCAACAATTTGTGGATCATACTATCCTGCCAGGATCAACAAACTGCATCGAGGCTAAGGCCTTCAAAGAAGTCCTTAATACTTATATGAAGGCTTCTGGCCAATAGGTCAACCCCCTTAAATCGGAAATATTTTTTCTTAACACTTCACCCGATCTAGAAAAGAAAATCTGTGATACCCTCAGTTACCAACGGGGTTCTTTTCCATGTAAATACCTAGGGATAAAATTGGACAAGGGACAACATTCCTCCAAACTTTGGCAACAAGTTCTAGCAATGGTACAGGATAAGAAGAGCTCTTGGAAAGGTAAGTGGCTTACCAAGCTAGAGAGATCCATGATGATTAAATCGGTCTTGTCAGCTATACCAACCTATCATATGTCTATTTTACCCCTCCCTTCTAATGTCAAGCATGATTTAGATAAGATGATGCGTGAATTTTATTGGCAAGGTTCAAATGAGGACAAGAAATTGGCCTTAATCAAATGGGATAACTTATGCAAACCTGTATCTATGGGGGGTCTAGGGTTCAAGAACCTTATTTGGCAAAACTGAGCCATTGGTGCTAAACTTGTATGGAGACTTTTTAAGGAGCCCAATGCTAAATGGGCTTCAATTCTTCTTAGCAAATACGTCCCGGAGGCTGATCCCATTAATATCTTTAGAGACCAATCTCATGTCAAGGGATCACGTATATGGAACTTTATTAAGGATTCTATAGGCATAATCAACAAATTCCTCACGTGGGATATAGGTCTTGGGAATCAGGCTTTATTTTGGGAAGACTCTTGGGCCGGTTTTCCTGCACTTACCAAAGAAGGTTTTTCACCTATCTTCATTGAATATTGCAAAGCCACCTTTGGCACTTACCTTAAGGACTATATTAATCTTAACAGCGAATATGTTACTAACTTATCCTCCAGAGGATCTCCTCATAATCAAGAAACTCAAAAGTTATTTAATATTTTAAAAGATAGAAATATCACCATTAAAAACTGACCGGACACCCTTTTATGGGCTGGCTCTAATAATGGGGAGTATTCAGTTAAAGATGGTTATAAATCCATTATTTGAGAAGGAAAAATGGACAACTTAGACCTTCCCCTTAATTTATGCTAGAACAAAGCCTGCCTTCCTAAGGCAGGAATGTTTTTGTGGACTGCCCTACAAGACAGAATCTTAAATTCAGATAGGTTACGTAAGATAGGCTTCACGGGTCTGACAAGGTGTCCCTTACGTGAAAGACAGGAAGAGGATGTAAATCATCTTCTGCTAAACTGCTCCTTCACTCAGAATTGTTGGAAATGGCTTCATTAATCCCTTGATTGGAAGGCAGCTCTTCCTTTCGATCTATTGAGCCTCCTAAAAGCTTGGCTAGCTTTATATAAAGATAATCTTTATAAGGATAATTAGGTCATTTCCCCATCCATCTTAGCGTGGGAGGTTTGGAAAGAACGGAATCGGAGGATTTTTACGAATCAGAAACTAGAATGGAAAAACATCACTAATAAAATTGAAGCCACATTTACGGAAAAGATTAACAGCAAACTTCGTGATACCACTTGCTACGAAGATTCATTCAGATCCTGGGACAATAAGATTAGGCTTAAATGGACCTCGTTAATTATACCGAATCTCTTTGGTAGAGGAGGTGCAAGGGCCAAATCTGTTAGAGCCAATTGCTCCTGGGTCCCCCCAGAGGATGGTTGGGTAAAACTAAATTTTGATGGAGCCTCCAGGGGTAACCCCGGTGGTATCATTAGGAATCACAAGGGAGAATTAATTTCCAAATATGCCCTTCCCATCAAGCCAACTACGAACAACATGGATGAATGCCTATCTGCTCTAGAAGGCCTCAAAATCTGCAAAAGTCTCAACCTTACTAAGCTCATTATTGAAGGGGACTCCCAAATCATCATTAATGCCATATGCACTAAAAAGACTCCTGACTGGATCATTAACTCTAAGATAGAGGAAATTAATCTCATCCCTGAATCCTTTACTGAGGTCATTGTCAAGCACACATACTGAGAGGGTAATACTAAAGCAGACACTTTAGCAAATCTTGGAGCCAGCGGAAATCACATCATGGAATAAATTTCACTAGCTCTCCTCTTTAGCTCAGAGCTGGTAAACATATGTATATAAGGTATCATATATATAGGCATATAAGGTATCATATATATTTAGGTATTAGTAGAGATATTTAGGAGGGTATATAAATAAAAGTCTATATATATATTCTTAGACTTATTTATATACCCTCATGGATATCTTCATTTATACACACATTTGGTACATCTCATATACCAAATGTTTGTAAAATTGTCTTTTTGGCACTCTGACCCTATCGTGTTTTCCTTGGGATTTTTAGTTTACATGCCTTCTGGGTATTGGTTACAAGCCTACAGAGGTGTTATGGATTTATGCTAAAGTTCTGACGGCTTTTCGGCCTTTGCTTATGATCATCACCTTTAATCTTTTCTTTGGTCTATTGATAGCACTTAATTGTCACCAAGTGTGGGATTCTAGTGCTTTTATCCCATTGGCAGGGAATACCCTTTAATCATCACCTTTAATCTTGTAGTAATCGGTTATGTTCCTACAGTAATCAATTATGCACATAGGTAGAGATGTGTATATACAGTATCCATACTAAGGGATAGGCCCTGGCTTGTACTTACTCTGGTGCATGGCTTCCCTCTCCCTCTCTTCAGTAGGACAATGTAAAAAGAACTTTACTATCGATAGATACGGTATTTGTAATAGAGCACTTGGTTATTTGGCCTCACTGATAATTCGTGGCTATTGGAGATATTCTTAGTTCTCTCAGCACTTTACCAACTTGAGCAATTCAGTCACAAGATTATGTTTGC
>MU228137.1:949362-964173 GCA_018584345.1 Thuja plicata
TCGTGGCCTCCCTTCATCCTTTCCATAAACCCCCAAATGCCAGACTCTTTACAGTAATGGGTAACCAACGGGTCTGAGGTAAATTCACTATCAATGTTATCTGGTTCTATACGCAGAATATTTCCCCCCATTTCCTCCGACAGACCAGCACTCGCCGTAGAATTGCTGTGGAGGCTGCTCTCTTTGCATGCCATAAACTTCTTTTTTCTGCAACTCTTGTTCAATAATTGGTTGAACTCATTCTTCCTGTTTAGGGGATTTTTGAAATCCGACTCCGTACTGCCCGATCTTGCGTATCTTTAATGCAGTTATGTTTGTTTGTCATTCTTGTTAGATATTTAATGCTATCTTTGAAGAAACCTTTAACAAGATCTTCAATATTTTGTGCAACTTTTGTAACTAATTCTTACTCATTAGCATTTGACTTTTGTAGCAAGCATTTAAATCTATTTGCATCCTCAGACAAAGCTTTAATATCTTGAGATGTGTTAGAAGGAGAATAGTACCCAAGTGTCCAATTAGTTGAGAAATTCATAAATATTTAGCATTTTCCTTCTACCATGTAACACTTCTCTGTAATCAAATATTTTTATTAAGAAACTTACAATAGTCATCCTAGAATATATGTAACTTCACTAACGTTGGAAATATGAATAGTTTTACAAAAGCTACCTTTTGGGCTAACCTATTTCCTACATCTTATATAATATATTATTCAACCAAATTTTTTTGTCTTCACAAATTAATCTCACTATGTTTAAGGAAGATAGTGTAAAAAGGTTAGCTTTCAAAAATCTAAGAGGAAACTATGAGCTTACATAGCAGCTCTATGCTTCCTCTATATTTTTAACAAATCATATCCTTATTTTCTTTATAGGGTGGGAGAATGTATCTCATCCCATCCCTTCAATCAGACTAAACTACCGTGCTCATGGATTTTCGTCCCTTCATCATTTTCTTAGTTTTATATTTACATCAAATATTTTGAAGTTTCTTTCATTTCTATCTAATTATTAACTTATTAGCTGTAAATATTTTTTACTATTTCTATACACTATTTGGGTCAAAATTATAATTTGAATATGAATATTTTTATTATTGATATCAAAAAATCTTAATAAAAAATATTCACATAAATCTATCAATATAATTTCCATATATTTATTACTTTATAGGATAGTCAACATTATTGGCTTTCTCACCCCCTAATCCTACATGGGTTAAATATAACTCGGTCCTACGACCCATTATTCAGGCGGGACATTTAGATCAATACGTGGATGGAATAAAGGGTATTAATCCAGACCCGTCAGAGAATTATGTTGATTCTTGGGATGATGAAAATATGTGCATTGGTGGTGTGCCTGTTGTGGTTTCTATGGAAACCATTATTGCATATGCATGTCTGTTAGTTGAGGGAAAAGTAATTCCTCACAATTCCAATGTTCAGGACAAGCCATATTTGAAGTAGTTTCTTGGCCCTGGTGGGAATGCCCCCAAATTGAAAGGTGATTTTAATAGAAAGGAGTTGTTTGGTGAGTGGGAAGACATTTCCATGGTTCTCATCAAATTCATTACATTGGAGGGAATATTTAAAAGGAAGAAGATAAACAAGTTGGAAGTTAATACTAAGGCAGAGAAGAGGGTGGGTGACTAGAATTATGGCAAGGGGGCGAGAGTATGTGGGGTGTGGAAAATGATTTTAACCAAAATCTCAATAATTAAGAGATTATAGAGGATCAAGTCAAAGATCTTAAGAACTATATTCCTACTTAAGGAAGAAGAATAAGATGTTCAATGCTCTTCCCAATGTCAAGACTATCTAGACTGAGCTTAACAAGAAAATCTAGGACCTGGCTACCTACAACAAGTAGATGATGGAAAATACCTCTCTTTCCCTCAATACTTTACAGATGGAGATGGACGAAAAGATGGCTAAATACTGGAAAAGAGAGGAAATCATGCAGGTGATTATCAAAGGTGATTGGGCTTCCACAGGTGCTACTACGAGTCATCCTTCCAAATAGGGTTTGTTCTTGGATAAGTTGAAGGAGTTGAATGAAGTTTGGATAGGGGTTCCTATACCCCCTATGTAATGTCTAGTCGTCTAGTCTAATGTGCTGGTTTTTTTCCCTCTATGGGTATTTTTTGTTACATGTCTTTGTTAGTTAGTTGAATTCATAGATTTTGAATTATGTTTGTGTCATCTTTAATACTTGATGTTACTTTAACTATTAGCTTCAGGTCCTTTCGTGCTTGAATTATTTAGAACATTATTGTCTTACCTATATTTATAGATATGATTCTCTTAAAGTACACCAATGTTAAAATATTTTTTATGGTTTGGATTATTTAGGGATGTAATAAATATAAAACATTATGCATTATCAATATGAACTAATGAATATGATAGGACTCAAATTAATATAACCCTTATCCCTAATAATTTAATTAAGAATTGGAAATTAGTCAAATGTGGGTACATTGTCTTTACACTAACAAGGTGGGTACATTTTTCATAAATGAAATATGAATAGCTTTAAAATATTTTGTAATGAAGGTTCAAATATTGAACATTTGGTGAGATAAGAATGAGAAGAACATTTCCTTCAACATTTATTCTTTGTAGACTAAACTTTGCATATTCTACAAATGGTGTCATCCCTCACTATATTTTCTAAATCATCCAATTTAGATTCCACCCTTTTGATGATGAGATCTTAAAAGTTTGAGATGAATCAATTGCATTTGAGATCACTTAAGTTTCTCCTCTCTCTAATTTCAATATTCCACCACCTATAACTTATAACATAATTTGTAATTATTTCTTTGTAATTCCTAATAAGACCTTAATTCCAGCCTCTAAAGTCGCGGGAGAGAAATGAGATGGTGCTTCTCCCAAAGGGGCAAAACATTAGATAAATGCTTCGAGCATTTGGCATCAAATGGAAATAGTAAAGCTCACAATAAAAGTGAAGAGCACCATTGCCGTTATTTTCTGGGCAAATGATGAACGCAGAGCATTCTACCACAAAAATCTCAATGGGAAAAGGCAAACCCGAAAACATTTATTGGCCCTGCGGATATTAAGGTAGTCAGATCAATCGATAATCTCATTAGGGGTGAATAATCAAACTTAGTATGCAGATGTAATAATCAAACTAGTACAAAGAAATTCCCAAAGGCCGATTGGTCGAGAAAGTCTTCATTTTTTAATATAAAGGAATCAAGGTATCAAAAGCATATTGTTTGAGATAATGGTCGAGTCACACAATTCACAGAAAACGTGACAAAGCCACAAACGAAGAGTTGAGAGTCCATGGGTTATGTGCATCCAGTTGGAAAGATTCAACCCACTGCTTATACCAAAGATACATGTTAATTATTTGACGGAATGCCCAATAGCTTCCTCATTTTCTTAGACCTATATATGTCGGGTATTAGAAAGCCAATTTTCTCAAACACAACACTTAGAAAGAAGAGCTTGAAGAAATTTGGGAACATGGAGTTCATGCAAACAGGTAAAATGATTTCACTTAGGCTAGAAATCCCGATTGTGGAATCTTGTCTAATTAACGTACATGCACAGCTCAACAGTTTGGTACTGGTTAGAAATTGAAGGATGCATGGGTTATGTATTGAAATGTTTAACCGAGTGTCTCATACTCTGCAAGAGAGAATAACAATGGACAAATGCTAAGACTAAATGATGATGATCATGCATCAAAACAAGGAGGCAGTTGTGAATTGTTTGATAATACGCTACTTTGCAGGGGAGTTACACCATGGGAATTACCATTCATTTCCAGACCCTGCATCTCGAGATATCCCCAAAGTGAAGATATTCGAATCGGCCGCTGTTACTTTTCATTGTATACAATCATGTCAAATTTGGGAAAATGGGATAATCTATATGAGTCTCAAAGATTCATAGATTAAGATTAAGCTTGTATTATTGTTTTTTAGCAAGGACAAAGGTATTTGACAGAGAGCATTCAGATGTGTCCTAACACAATGTTGCAGAAGGCGGAATTTTTCTAGGAAATACTTCTACATGAGTACATATGCTAGCAATTGACAATGACATGTGTATATAAAGATCGTATATGTTGGATATTCCCATTATTCAGCTATTAGGAAGTGCTATAACTGTCAAGCAATAAATATTGACACCTGTCTTCCAGTAAATAACTTGAAGTTTCCCTATTGCAATCATGGAGGGTGTGAATTTATAATAGATTTAATCGATCATTAAATCTATTATAGGAGAAAATAAATGATTAGAGGTGCCAATACCAAACAAAGGGATTAGAAATTTGAATTGTTGAAATCAAGTGTTATTTAAGAATCAGTTATGCAACTGAAATGCTACGGAGACGGCTAAGTTTAACTATGTAACGGAAAGACAAATAGAGGGTTCTTTTTTCGGCCGAAAAAGTCTTTGTGCTAGGATAGGAGAGGAGAACTGGTTTTTTATTTATATATTGTAACAGGGGAAGAAGATAAGATTTTTATTTTCAGATGTAATTTTTGGGTAGGGATTAATGGATTTTGTGTCATTTCTATGTATTTCGAGAAATGAAGAAAAATATTGAAACTTTGAATATAATTTTTTTTCTTTTTGATTGAATCAGACTTTGTGTTGTTTTGGTTATCTTTATTTGCAGTCCTGTCAAGGTTATGTAAATGATTGTCATACAAACTTTGATTTCTATGCATTTGTCTATCTAAGAACAACATTTCGAGTCTTTCCTTGTCGTTTATAATTGGGAAAATTGATGTAAATGGTCTTCGTGCCATGCATTTAGTTTCTTTTAAAAGTTATTATTTATGATTTTCGCATTCACATCATGTTGATAAGTGAATTTTAGTGTACCTTCTTGTCTTCTGGTTAAAGACATTTCCATTGTTTAATTCATTGTAAGTCAAACAAAGGTAGATGCGCCTTGGAAAACAAGCAGAGAGTGCTTGTACACAATCGTGGCAAGTGACTCAAATGTTGTGTTGTGGTTTTGTCTTTCAGCCTTGGGTTTTGGGAGTATTTTTGTACAGGTATTTTGGGAAAACAAACATGTTTACCAACACAAACAAAAGGTAATAATGAAAATGACACTTTAAAAAAGGTATTACTCTTATTTAAGTCACTTACTTTTAGCTTACTTTTTCATCTTTTATTTACTAACCCTTTTAGGTCATTTAATGTACAGATCTTCAGTTAATCGGTCATAACTTGAGCTTAGAAGCTTTAATTTCTGCACCGCTTAGTTTGCTTAAATTGTGATTTGGTTTCCTAGTTATCCAAGTGTCTTTTGAAAAATTATGAGTTTATTTTAAATTTTTTTGATAAGCATTTTTCATCAATATACATTAACAATTTATTGTGGTATACATGATTTCCTATTTCACCTTCCTGATAGGAATCCATAATAGGGGGCATATAGCTACCTACGAATTTCATCATTTCTCTAGTAAGCACTACCTAATTTATGGTGTTTACTAACATGTGATTTTGCAAAATGTGTTTCTTAACATCTTTTTTCAAGAATTATGCACAGAGAGATTTGATATGTCTCTTTCATTTACTGATTTCTTGTACTTTAGCTTGCATATGCATGTAATGTCATATACCTCTAAAGTTGGGACTAAATTTATCTTCTTAAATTGTAAACATCTAAGTTCTCTACTATTTCATGATTATTTAACACCTACCTTAATATTTTTTCTTTACAAATTCTACTTAATGCATACCTAATTTCAATATGGGTCCTTTAATCACTTCAAACTTGTTCCAAACTGAGGTAGGAGCTTATTTCTAAGTGTCCTCTATTTTTCCTTTAATGAAAAAATTTATTTAGTCTCCTAGGACCTATTTGAATTTTGATGGCATCAGAATACTTTCTTGACATCTAATGAATGCTCTATACTTACCTTGCATTTACTAACTGGTCAGGAACCCTGGACCAAATTTTGGCCTATTTAGGGTGGAATACATCGCCATTGGTGATGTGTCCCTATGGTTTTGAGCCTAGATTCTGGGTATGGTCTTGTGTGCATGTAATTATGGGGTATTATGACTTATGGTTAGCCTGCTCAATTATATCTCCTTATTTTAATATGAAAGCAACCCTCACACTCCATTTTTCCATGATGAAAGAAATTGCAAGGTTGGAGCCCCAATTTGAAGATATTCCATGTGGTGAGGATTTGCTACAACAACCTCTATCAATCATCTACATTTATTCTCATGCATCCAAGCATTCAAATATCATTTTTACATCATGAAGATAAAAATTTATTATGAAGATGCCTATGAGGTCACCGACTGATGCTTGGCTTGTAATATTCCTTCTAGGGTTGGGTATGGTGTCTTGTTATTTTCATATCTATTCATATATTATTTAGATTTAGGTTTTTATACTTTACATCTATGTTTATTTTCATGCATGTTATCATACATTGATTGCATTTCAAACTAGGGTTTCACTCTATCATATATAGGGTAGACCTAGTCACTTTGTTTATGCATTTAGCTCATAGAAATTTAGAAATACTCTAGATTCACAATCACTACACATTAAACTATTTACGTTAGCTATCTGTGGAGGTGGGTATATTAAAAAAATAGAGTTGACCAAGGAAAAAACCTATATAGGCCCCTACACATAAAATATCAGATTTGCAGGTGTAAATGATCCTTAATTGAGCTACTGGTATAGGAGGACACTTATGAGACTATTTTTAGTGAAATTTTATGAGAAGAAAGCTACAATTGTATGTGTCCTAGATCGACAAGAACAACTAAGATTGAGGCTCCAATAGTTGAGAAATTTAGATTTAAAGTACATTTTCTCCGTGTTGTTTTTAGGTACATTTGTTCCTCCCCTTTTTATTTTCACATTACTTTTATTAGATCAAATGTGTTATTAGTATTTAATTTCCAAGTTATTGCATAAAAAAAATAGAAATCCTAAATAAATAGATCTAGAATTAGCACCCTTTATCCCTGCTTGTGCTAATCATATACACTTTGAAGGATTTTGTATACTAATATGTCTCATGAATTGGGAAATAGTAGCTTCCATGTTTCTTACCATTTCATGCATCACACATGTTAATATCAAGTATTTCTACATGTTGGCATATAGGAACAACTGCATATGTTGCAACCTAAGGTTTTGAGAAAGAATAGAAAGAAAATTTATTGTTTCGTTTGAGAAGAAGTTTGTATTGACTCAAATAAGATTCATGATTGTGGTATCCTAAGTTTGATTTATTCACAAGTTTCAAATGATGGATTTGATAGTAGAAAACATAATTTGGTGGCATGATGATAATCATAAATATTATGAAATATAAGATAAATATGAACAGTTCTATTTGTTAGAAACACCTAGAGGGGGGGGGGGGGGGNACCTAGAGGGGGGGGGGGGGTGAATTAGTGTTTGTCTATTTATTACTTTTCAGCAACTTAAACATAAATCAAACATACATTGAATGAAGATTAACATAAGAACTCATAACACATGATATGATTACGGGGAAACCTTGATCAGGGGAAAATCTCGGTGGGATTTAGTACCTACAAATATTGTACTAGTATAATGAACTTGTTAAAGTTCCTTTGCCCTGTTAGAAGCAGTCTTTACAATATGAGTACAATGACCTGGTTAAAGGTCTGACCCTGTTAGGAGTCTTTTAAAAAAACCTTGTTAAAGGTATATGGCTCACTGCCCAATAGGATGAAGGCTACAACCTTCTGAAAGTTGATATACACTATATCAAAAGTGAACTGCTGTAATGACACTGTTGTCTGATCAATTCCGTGTATGAACAAATGCTCTTACTCTCTTAAAG
This sequence comes from Thuja plicata, assembly GCA_018584345.1. Taxonomy (NCBI): domain Eukaryota; kingdom Viridiplantae; phylum Streptophyta; class Pinopsida; order Cupressales; family Cupressaceae; genus Thuja; species Thuja plicata. The sequence continues at coordinate 957,217 of MU228137.1, forward strand.
AGCTATATCATATACTGACTTCATCATACTGCTCTTCTATATCTTCCTCTTGCATAATAATTAACACTTGTAACATAACTTACATTACATACTTATATGTTGATATCTGAATAGGCGCGACCCAAAACAAGACTCTAGTCGGCCCTAAAACAAAATATGCAACTGTTTTGAACAAGTCAGCTCAAGCATTTTTACAATAATGCTAACTACATCATTACAAACATATAGTCAAAGGTGCTTAGCCATTACATAACATAATAATTCACGCTGATCAAAACACTAGTCGGCTTCCATGCTCTATTTTCTGAACTGCTGGTCTACTGATCTGTCTGTAACTTCTCTATACTATTGTTCCGTACTATGCATGTCTGGATGTAGTATTTACACATGTCATAGAACATATATCTGAATGCACATATGCTGACTTGATCTCTCACATGTGCGCTGATGTGCTGATCACTAAATATCTCTATCTGCCCTGTTTCCATACTTAGTCATTTTTCCTTCTGAGTTATCTTTGACAGAAACTTAGTATGACTTTGTTTCCATGATGACAACACAAAATGAGTCATACATCCTTAGGAAGTCAACTTGCGAACAATCTCCCCCTTTATCGTTTATAGCAACAAATGAATGTGGCCAAGTTTCTCAAAATGACTTAACACAAAAAAATAACTGTATATCATAACATCTTTTGCATATATATATACTTCTCTCCATATATACACTTTTTATATTACTTCCCCTTTGACATTAATGACAAAGGTGTACAAAAAATTGTAAGTATTCTACATACTTACTCCATGTAAACTTCAGGGTACACAATCTGAAGAGATTGGATCTCTTTTTGCCAGAATACTTTCATTGCATCAACTATCTGAAGATGCGCGCATAGGGCATATGTCAGTTTCTCCATTTTCATCAGATGCATGCAAGGACCTTGATCATATGCCGCAATGGTGGCATCAATCTATTTGATGTTATCATTTAGGACTGCTAGAGATGGCGCAAGTGCATTTCTCAATTGAGTTTGTCGGACTCTTATCTTGCTGATTTCCAACTTAGCCTTCTCAATCTTGTCCAACTATCCTTGATAGACATGGTTGCATCTGTTCCTGTCTTGTGTGGAAGTCTCAACTAATTTTCTAATGCTGTCCACCATGAGTTCTGCCTCTTCTATGTTTTTAATGTGCTCAGAGGTCAACTTCACTCTGTCCATGCAGTTGGCTATAACTTTCTTTCCCTTAGCTGCCAATTCTTTCAATATGGATTGCCCAATCTTTAAAGACTTAAGGTCCAAGGTAAAATTATTTACCAATTCATTCAATCTCTCCTTTTTATATTCATCTTCTGCAATTTTAGTAGTTGAGTCTACTAAGCTTGTAAAATGTGATTTAAAGTTTGTTAGAATGTTGTCCACATCTTCAACTGATTGAACTTTGGCTACTTTCTTGTTTGTGGGTACTAAGTCATTCAATATGTTCACTGATTCCAAAAAGCGAGCGTTCCTCATCACTTGTTTCTCTTTTGCTTTTTCCATAGAAAGAACACTGATCTTGATCAGGTCTTCTTCTCCCCAAGCGTCCAGACTTGCTGAATCAGGAGTTAACCTTGACAAAAATGAAGTAGATGGTTGAGTGGATGGTGAGAATATAGTATTCTAACTAGTATCCATGCCTTCACTCTTTACTAGTATCTCTTTTATTGGTGTCTCATCACCTTTTTATTCATTCAAGTCAATTGGATCATTGGAGGGAACTTCATCTTATTGTGCAGATGTATCATCAGTGCACATTTCTTCAGTGCTTACAAATGCTTTATCAACTTTGTCCATGTCTTTTTTAGATGTTTTCATAGATATATTGATATTATCAACCACTATAGTATCTTCTGAGTCTTTTTCTGTATCAGAAGTTATTGCCACTGTGGGCGCTGAAACCTATGAACCTGTTATAGGTGCTTTCTGAATCACTGGTTCTGTAACTTGTTTGGGAGGAGCTAGAGTTACCTTTGTAGTAGGTGTCATTGATGGATACATGTGTCTATCCATAAATACTTGTGCAAATTCCTTTTCAGTCTCTTTGCCTATCTGCTCATACTCTTTGTTCATAATCTGTAAAGTCCTTGTCTTGGTTCTAAGATGAGGCTTCATCAGATCTAATAGAATAGTCTTCTCATCATGTGTGCATACAGGGAGAAGAGTATCCAATGTTTCTTCTCTAATCCTTATGTCTTCCTCTATTGCATGTCTTTTCATGATCTCTAGTATGTTCCATAACTTATCCAGTATCAATGTTTTGAGTTCAAGAATAGACTTCTTAAACTTGATCATATGAGATATGATCATAGAATGTATCTCAGTCTTATCCATCTCTTGATACTTGTCATAGACTTTATAAAGTGTATCTAATCTTCCTTCATTTACAATCTTGTTCTTCAAAACATTTAGACTACGTCTAAATCCTACCTCAGCAGGAGCTTGAGCATTCCTTGCTTTGATCCGAGTGTTCCTTGAGGATGGGTGATTTTTGGGCATCTATTTTCTTCCTCTAGACTTCTTGCTTGGTATTGAAGGTGGAGATGAGTCTAGATTGATAGTGGTAGAGGGTGCAGAGGTTCTCTCTACTTTCTTCTTCTTTTGGATCTCTTTAGTCTTCTCAAGTTCTTTGGCTATCTTGGCTTCTCTAGCTTTGTCAAGATATTCTTGAGTGACTCCATGAACTTTTAGAATGCTAGATGTAATTATGGATGCCTTCATTTTGTTATCAACACTGTGTAAGATAGTATCCACTTCATTGGTCTTCACTCTGTAAGTGCCCCACCTAGGCTCATTTGGATCTTTGGGCGTAGGCAATAGAACTTGTGCATATCCTTCTAACACATGTTCTTCTACTTCATAACCAAGAGGATGAATCCATTTGGTTCTAGGTTCAACTACCTCCATGCAAGTGCAATCTGTTTCTACCATGAAACATATGGTATCCTTATATTTATCAACTATCTTCTCAGATAATTTGGACCTTTTCTGCATTTTGATCCTAAATGTCTTGATATCCATATCCATGGCATCCCTTACACTGCTCTCTAAAGTGGCCTTAAGTGAAATCTAAGACATTGTGGGTTTGCTCCTATCTAGGTAAAGGTTTGGAACCTTTCCAACAATATGGAAATATAAGTAGATGATCAAAGATCCAAACCTGAATGTCTTGCTCCTGTCATGCTTGATGATTCAAATGTTGTCAATCAATTGAGTGCGCAAGATCTCACATAGGTTGTATTGAGTGTTATCCTTCACCATTCTGATAGTTGGAAGGATTGTTACTGCAGAGACACTATTTAACCTACCTTCTTGTTGAAACTTATACCCAAGTATTATTTTTAGAAGCTTTATGTCATCTTCCTTGATAGGGTCAACTGTCGTCTTGCGCTTGTCACTTCTAGATAAGAAAACTTGTTCAACTTGCTTCTTGACATCCTTGCCAGTAGGCAGAACTGGTCCAGTTTTGGGAAGTCTAGTTAATTCATGGATTAGGTCAGTAGTGATGTGCATGGGAACCTCACCAATCCAGTAAAGATCATCATGTATTCTGCTTAGCAAAATCTTCACCCATTCTGGTTCATCAAACTCATGCACATTAGAGTATTTGAAGATAGATTTATCAATCAAGTGCGTGAACTCATCCTTGAATATATAGTCAGGTTTCATCATAGATCCCATATGAGTGGCTATGCTGATATCTCCTACTGTTTCCTTCTTACAGTATATATATGCGTGGATATCTTCTACGTGAACAACACCTAATGGGGTTTTGGAGAAAGCTCCTTCCACATCATCCAGTATGGATTTGAATGGATGCTTCTTGAATACAAATCTCTTCCTCTTTGCAATATCAAATACAATTGGAGTCACCATACTTACTTGGAACTTGATTAAGTAGGGTTTCACAAAATTTTGAAATGGCACGACTGCTAGGGTTTTGTTTCAACTTCTTATCCATTTTCTTAACTGCCAAATATGTTATGCTTTTGTGCTTTGATGCTCAGTGCTCTGGTGCTCTCCAAATTTTGTGATCTCAAATGCAAGTGTGAAGAAGATTGAACATTTACATTCTTTTATAAAGCTACTGCATTTAATGTTTGCAACCGTATGCAAATTACTTAGAGAATTTGCAACTTCGATCCCGATGAACTTGAGACAATGTGTGTATGCATACTGCAATATTATGTGCTTATAACCATGAATTCATAGGCACATACTCGGAGGTGAGTACACCAGCCACATAGGGGTCCTGAGCTAGAATAGCTCCCCCTAAGACCAAGAAGGTCTATTCAAGAAGAAGTAGATAGTGCGTCCACTGTGGATGCATCAACTACTTTGTCAACATCATTGTCCTTATTTACTTCAACCCAAATTTTTCTTGAATCTTCTTTTTCTTGAACAAACTTGACTTCTTCTTCTTCAAATAGTGATTTCTTAGGATCCTCATGCTTTTGATTTCTAGATCTACAAAACCTTGTGACGTGTCCATCCTTTCCACATGTGTGACAAATGATAGGAGGATTGATGTTCTTGTTCATCATGTTGCATTGCTTTGCTGTGTGACCATTGTAGTTACATATATGACATGTAGTGTTTTGCAAATTTCTTTAAGGTTGATTTCTCTTATTGTTTTGATTCATTCTTCTTTGATTCTTCTGTGACTAATTTCTTTGATTTGTTCTGCAATGTATAGCCCTGTGACCAAATTTATTTCAGGAGAAACAGTAACCATTGAAAGGTCTTACCTCTTTGCAATCTCTTACCAAATGACCATTTTTGTTACATGCATAACAATTTCTATTAACTTGCTTGATTTCCCCTTTAGGTGGATCTATTTTAATCTCTGTAACATTTTTAACTTTCTTTTCTTCTGGAGATACTTCATGTGCTTTCTTTCTTTCTTGCAATGAATTGATTTCAATTTGTGCTACATTGTACCCAAGACCACTAGTGTCACCTTTTAGCTTTTGTGAATTGAGCTGAGATTGAAGTGAATCAGAACTTGTGTGGAGTTTATCAATCTTATCTTTTGCTTCTGTTAATTTAGATTCCAACTTCTTCTTTATGTTTTCCAATTCTAGGACTTTCATGTTTTCTTTCAAGAGTTCATCATCTAATTGTTTGCTTTCTTTGATCTTTTCATCAATAGAAAATTGACTGTATGTTAGCTATTCATCTAGATTTTCAATTTTATCTTTTAGAGACATATTCTCTTCATTGATCTTTTTGACCATTTTCCCTAAATCACTTGTAGAACAATCTTTCAAATCTTTTCTTAATTTCTTGATAAGCATTTGTGAGCCATCAACTTTTAGTCTAAGCTCTTCATTTTCTTTTTCAGATCTATCAAGATCTTCAAGAGCTACTTCAAGATTCTTTTTCAAATGTTTTACTTCTGCTGAGTCCATGATATCCTCAAGTGGTTAAACTTTCTTTCAGAGGACCAGAGCTCTGATACCAATTGTTATAAACACTGAGAGGGGGGGGGGGGGTGAATTAGTGTTTGTCTATTTATTACTTTTCAGCAACTTAAACATAAATCAAACATACATTGAATGAAGATTAACATAAGAAATCATAGCACATGATATGATTATGGGGAAACCTTGATTAGAATAAAACCCTGATGGTAATTAGTACCCAAAAATATTTTACTAGTATAATCAACCTGTTAAAGTTCCTTTGCCCTGTTAGAAGCAGTCTTTACAATATGAGTACAATGACCTGGTTAAAGGTCTGACCCTGTTAGGAGTCTTTTACAAAAATCTTGTTAAAGGTATATGGCTCACTACCTAGGCTCAGTGCCCAATAGGATGAAGGCTACAACCTTCTAAAAGTTGATATACACTATATCAAAAGTGAACTACTGTAATGACACTGTTGTCTAATTAGTTCCATGTATGTGTGAATTCTCTTAGTCTCTTAAAGAGATATATCATATCTTGAATTCATCATACTACTCTTCTATATCTTTCTCTTGCATAATAATCGACACTTGTAACATAACTTTACATTACATACTTATATGTTGATATCCGAATAGGCGCAACCCAAAACAAGACTCTAGTCAGCCCTAAAACAAAATACACAACACTTCTAAACAAGTCATCTCAAGCATGTTTACAACAATGCTAATTACATCATTAAAAACACATAGTCAAAGGTTCTTAGCCATTACATAACAAAATAATTCACGCTGATCAAAACACTAGTCAACTTCCATGCTCTGTCTTTTGGACTGTTGGTCTACTGATCTGTCTGTAACTTCTCCATCCTATTGTTTCATACTATATGTTCCTGGATATAGTATGTACACATGTCATAGAACATATATCTGAATTCACATATACTGACTCGATCTCTCACAGGTGCGCTGGTGTGTTGATCGCTGAATATCTCTATCTGCCCTGTTTCCATACTTAGTAGTTTTTTCTTCTGAGTTATCTTTGACAAAAACTTAGTATGACTTTTTTCCCATGATGACAACACAAAATGAGTCATGCATCCTCAGGAAGTCAACATGCCAACACTATTATCCTCCTACTTTAAGATGAGGTTTGGTAGGAGCTAACTACAGGGTCTTTGTAAGAAGAATGAAAAGAATGAAAGCTTAAAACAAATGTTAATCCAAGAAAATGAAATTCATGGAAGATTTTACCACAACCAAAGGAGAGAAGATTGCAAGATCAACCACAAAGTGCTTCAAGAATCCAACAATGAGCCAAGAGATTTTGGTAAGGGGAAAAGCAAAGAAAAACCCCTTTGTGAATAAGAATATGGCCAAAAGCCTAAAGATGAGAGCAATGAGAGATTGAGAGAGAGAGGAGAAGATTATTCAAAATAGTGTGTGAGAGACATCTCTTAAGTAGAGATGAGTGGAGGAGTTTGCATGTAACTCCCTTCTCCTATGGATGCCA
>MU228137.1:990479-1001855 GCA_018584345.1 Thuja plicata
TGAGAGCAATTTTACAAATCTTGCAACTCCATGCATAGAGAGCTATGGATCGATTTGTGAGGGCTCATTCTTGAGTTTCCTTGCATGTAAGGATTCATAGAAGTGCACTACTTTTGTGTGTACAACTACATCTCCCCATTTCTCATAAATAATTTATCCAAATAACCTCTATGAGCCTTCATATAGTTGTGTCTTACTATTTGGAAACATAGTCGCCTAAACATTGCTAAATATTAATAGTTTAACTATAATTTAAACCATAAAAAGAACCTCTTTCTTTTTTCTTGCGCTTAAAAATAAGCCTATTTTCTCTATTGAATGGTGTCAAGGAAATGCCAGAAACTATATTGCATGAAGTTATTGAAAGGTAATCACTGCATCATGTAATTTATCACCATTTGTATAGTGTTCTTTAATAACTATTTTTCTAAACTATTATTAAATATTATTGACTAATAGCTAAATTGGATTTCAAACTCCTAGAAAATATATTAAAAATCACCTATTAGCTGATATATATGTTGTATATATAGGCAATCACAAAAAACCATAGTTGGGGCTACAAAATACTTTTGTACAAACCTGTGTAATAAAAATTTGTACACCTATGCAGATCTAATGTATATCATTAAGGATACCACATTCCAATTAAGGAAAGTAGAAGGATAGGTAATATCCTACTCAACCAAGAACCATTCATTAGATAAGATGTGAAGAGTTGTAGGGCTAACAAAAACCATATTGTTCTAAGATAATATGAAGCTTATGAGGACATTTTAGCAAAAGGAGACAATTTAAATCTTGAAATAAGGTTAGAGTAGAAAATAAAATGCTCAAAATTTTGATTAAAAGATAAGAGCTAGCTCGTTTAGTAGTACTTATATCTATGATAATTATTCAATTTTTTTCATCTTATCTATTTCCTTTTTGTTTGAGTCATGAGGTTAGATTGATATATGATACATTAAAATTTATTTATCTACTTTAGCTTTATATCATATTCTACGTCATATCATTTATATCATAATAAATACTAATGTCATATTCTTATTGATTCTATTCTAGAGGAATTATGTATTTTGATGTAATATCTTGTTGTATAATTATATGAAGCGACATCATGTAGTCACACAAGTGCAATACTTGTGACCTATTGTTTCCACATCTCAAAAATCATACAATCCCTTATTTATTATCGTTCCGCTATAATATTCATCTGATTCTTAAGAAACTCTACATTTTAACGTATTTCACAATCACATCAAGACATATTATATCTTTATATTTTGATAACCAAATCTATCAACACTAATAGACTCTATTTAGTATCAGATATTAACCATATAAGCACATTGATAAATTATCTAAGCCTCACTAGGTGTTACTACTTCATCATAAATAATGCTCTCTACTATAATTAATAGATCATCACATCCTCCAATTTGATAGAGCACCTATATAGAAATATATTTACATGCAAGAATATTACGCTATCCATCATGCTATATTTGATAACATTTCTCATTCTTCCATTTTTATACCCTTATTCTAATCAAATAATCTCTTTCTTATTTTATTGTACTATTCTATCTTTATATATCTTCAAAACATCTAAAAAAAATCATTTTTGTTCAACTACAACCTGATTTACTTTTTATCAAATATTTGAAACTTTTTCATACATATCTTTTGTCTCATTGATACAACCACCTATATACATAGCATAAACTCGCATTGATTCATGCATGACAAGAACTTAAAATTTTGAGTCAATTTTCTCATTTGAGAAAATGGACCCAAGGCATACTCACATGATTATATCGTATATAGTCAATTCCTTATAAGGGATGTCATGAGAATGTTCTTCGTGTAAGTACACTATATGTTTGTACATATGTTGTCATTAATATGTCCATGTTAAGAACTTGCAACTTACATGTACTTGTAGATATTCAATCTTAACTCCATTTCAAAGCATGCACAAAAGACATATTCACAATATTAAAACGCCATTGCATATGAGAATCTCGTGAGGCGATTCTCCCATAAATATCTTATATTTTTATACATTTTGAGATTTAAAAGTCGTGTGAAATGAAAGTAAAATTTTAGCTGCGAAACTCAGTCAATCATACCATTTCAGATGTTTCAAAGATAAGAGAAATATTGAGAAATACTACGTCAATCACTTATCACTAAACATGTATTGATTACTTCTTTCTTATTCATGTAATGTTGAATTCACAATCCGTATCTCGAAGTGAACATAAAATAACTGTCCCGTTTGTTTGCAGGAAGATGGCTGGAATTTGAAAACGGGAAGATGTATTTTTGTACGGCCAAATTCCCATTTTGGTCTAAAATGAGAATTTGGCAAATTCCACCTTTTTTTTTGCTCCTATTTGAACCTCGTTGAACTCAATGAGGTGAGAAAGTTTTTTTCCCAGGGCCACCATATGTAGGTGCAATCAAAGGGCAATACTGATACTGAATCACAAACTTCGAACGGTGGCACCTTCATTTCAATTATTGCATTTGCAAGCTGTGGATCAACTTCATCCATTTCAATTTTTCGCACAACTCTTGTGTTTCCGTCATATAAATTGATTCCTTCTGCACCAACCACCACAGTCCATCCGTTCTTGTTAACTGAAATAAGTCTAATTTCTCTAGGCAAACAGATATCCACTCGACACCACCTGTTGGAGTTTAAGTTTTCTTGTTCATTCTCTAATTTCCACATAATACCGCACTGCTTGTCAACCAAAATCAGCTGACCAACATCATTCCCAGCTAAATCCCAATACACACTAGCAATGCTTGCGAAGTGATCCACATATCTATCACGAAAATTTTCATATGTATTGTCTGAATGTCTGTAAATTGCATCACGTGGGGGCGAAATTTTCGTCCAACTACTATTGGAAAGGTTCAATTCTACAACCCCTCCATTGCAGGAAACATGATCCAACCAATAAAATCTGCCTCTGTGGTAAACTCCCCACCCTGAAACCCAAAATGGATCAGTGTCGTTCCAATTTAAATCTCTTAAACACGAGCGATCGGTTGATGAATCATAGATTTCTGTCCACTCTGGGATTCTACCTATCGTGAAAATAAAATGGTCGCTGGAAGAATCGAAATCAAATCCAAAATATTTGTCTAATTTGTCGAAGTTACGAATGCGTTTAGCAGTTGCCCTGCTCTTTTCCTCGCAAATTAAAAGACTAAAATTGCTAAACAAACAGAACCTCTTGTTGCATGCTATTTCTACTCGATAGGAATAGTCGCTAACTTTGTAAAACTCTCCACTTCCTTCCATTACCCATGTCTTGATACCTTCTAGTGATGTAGACATTTCAGGGCAAAATTGAAATAAAAAAGCAGAAGTGTAAGAAAGATTAATGTTTGGATAGATTCTCTGCATTGCAGCATATGAAGAGAGCATCTCATTCCATTCTTTCCACACGCTTCTCAATCTATAAAGATTCCTTCGTGGAAGCAGCCTTGCTATGATATTCAACGCAATTTCATTCGGGAGGGTTTGCCAAACTCCTATTTCCATCTCCATCTTTACAACTTAGCTATGCAAAAAACGCAAGTTTTATGAGGTATTTTCCTACTTGGCCGAAGGCATGGTTCAATAAATATGATCAGCATTCGGTGTGACGTTTACATTGAGCGGGGTAACCTCGCGTTTCAATGCGAGGTATTTCATTCACGCCGATTGGGACGACGTTTTTCGAAAAGCAAATAAATAATCCCCACGGTTATAGTAGGTTAATCTAAGAAAATTATTAGAGTGTTATCTATATCATTCTAGACTAGATTCTTTTAAATAGATTATATGTTTAAACGTAAGAAGAACAAGTGTGAAATTTTTAATATCAAAAAGTTAACATTATATAATTAGAGATATAAGCGTCAAACTTCCTGTCTATTGTGTAATGTTTTTAGGGGTAAGATATGGTGAAATGAGAATGTGTTTAAGCTAGTGTGGACAAATTGTGTGACACTAATCATGTAGAAATAAGAAGACATATTTTGGCACCAAAAAAAATAATGTAAATTGAATATTTGAATAGTATGTTGAACAAAAGTTCATTATTTTCGTAATTAATTGTAACTTGTGAAAGAAGTTATGGAGAAATCATAAATAATGTGAATTGAAAAAGGAACATTTGTGTGCGAAGGGAGCTTTTAAATTTTCCAAGCTAAGATGCACGCTTACTTTTCTGTTTTATGTAAATCCCCAAGTCTAGAGTTTGAATACTTACTCTAGAATTATATAGTTGTGATTTTGAGTATGAACAAATTTGTAAGGATGGAAATCTTGACGAGATGCAAGAATTGAAAGACTAAAATGACAAGGAAAACAAAAAATAAACTTTTAAATAAGAATATTAATCAAATCATTTTCTCATAAGTCTAAGACAAACTACATAACATGAACATTGGGACTCTATTATAAAATTTAAATTATTATAAAAATAGAATAAATGTAAATGAATTTTTTTAAAAAAGCAATAAATGTATTTAGCTAAAATATTATAATAGATGATATAATATGATGGGACAGTTTTGTTCTCAATTTTGAAGTTGTACATTCGATATTATAAATGAAAATATGATCTTCTATTTTATATAAAAAGTAACTTTAATGCTTAACAATTTACACAAGAAAAATATAATGTTTGTCTTGTATAAATTTGTATAATGTAGACTTATGGATAATAATATCTATTTTTAATTAAAATATAATAATTATTTTGATTTTGCAACCAACATATTTGTTTGATATATTGAATGGGGTGAAAAGAAACATAATTTTATGATTTTGTAACTTCAAATTTTCATATGTATACTTTAGAAAAATAGTATTATATAATGATGAGAAATATGGCAATAGGACAAAAGAAATAAATTATTATTAAAAATATAAATATATATTTAACTATTAATATCTTATATTTATTATTTTAATAATATAACATAGCAAAACAGTAAATAGGACAAAAGAAAAATGATCAAAATAAATTATTTTATAAATTATATTAAACATTTATTCTAACCATAAAGAGTTTAAAATTTAAAAATAAACATTTAAAATTAATTGTTTTTAAAAACTATAGTTAAGTACAAAAGATATTTAAGAATTTTAAAATCTTAAATGCTCAAAGTAGTTAAATATAAAGTATATCATTATATTATAAAGTTTAATTTCAAAAAGATGGCAAATATTGATAGCTCCAATAATGAGTAATAGATTTAAAATGTAGATTTAGTACAAATGACATGACATGCATTTTAATGCTGCCAATAAATGACTACTGTGTGCTTTTTTAATTTTCTTTTAATTAAGCTTTTAAAATGTGAATTTTATCATTGCCTTTTTTGTTCACAGCAGATAAAATTATAAATAAATAGCATTATTTTTATTTTTTAAATATGTTAAAATTATCAAACTTTAGAAAAGATAAAGACTTAAAAAATCTTGAAATCTGATTGGTCAGATTAATTGCATTTCAAAACTAAATGAATGCAATAGTTTACCTGCCTATGGTAGGAACTAATAAAACATTTTAAGGTTTTAGTCAATCACAATGTATATATCGAAATCAAAATGGAAATAGTTTTTGTAATTGTTTATTTGTTTTATGAGTAGTAGTCATCTTATTCGAGTATCTAATGTCTATTTATTTTTCAACTGGATTATTCTTATGGTTATCACTCTTAGAAGATACTTCAGACTTTTTTCAGACAATTGTAGATTAAAATAATTTATTTTACATATTGATTCTTTTTATGTTATTGCAGTTATGTTTGTTTTTCATTCTTGTTAGATATTTAATGCTATCTTTGAAGAAACCTTTTACAAGATCTTCAATATTTTGTGCAACTTTTGTAACTATTTCTTACTCATTAGCATTTGACTTTTGTAGCAAGCATTTAAATCTATTTGCCTTCTCATACAAAGCTTTAATATCTTGAGATGTGTTAGAAGGATAATAGTACCCAAGTGTCCAATTAGCTAAGAAATTTAAAAATATTTAGCATTTTCCTTCTATCATGTAACACTTCTTTGTAATCAAATATTTTCATTAAGAAACTTACAATAGTCATCCTAGAATATCTTAGATGTAACTTCACTAATGTTGGAAATATGAATAGTTTTACAAAAGCTACCTTTTGGGCTAACCTATTTCCTACATCTTATATAATATATTATTCAACCAATTTTTTTTGTGTCTTCACAAATTAATGTCACTATGTTTAAGGAAGATAGTGTAAAAAGGTTCGGTTTAAAAAATCTAAGAGGAATCTATGAGCTTACATAGTAGCTCTATGCTTCCTCTATATTTTTAACAAATCATATTCTTATTTTCTTTATAGGGTGGGAGAATGTATCTCATCCCATCCCATCAATCAGACTAAATGACCTTGCTCATGGATTTTCGTCCCTTCAATATTTTCTTAGTTTTATATTTACATCAAATATTTTTAAGTTTCTTTCATTTCTATCTAATTATTAACTTATTAGCTCCAAATATTTTTTCCTATTTCTATATACTATTTGGGTCAAAATTATAATTTGAATATGAATATTTTGTTATTGATATAAAAAAATCTTAATAAAAAATATTCACATAAATCTATCAATATAATTTCCATACATTTATTACTTTATAGGATAGTCAACATTATTGGCTTACTCACCCCCTAATCCTAGATGGGTTAAATATAACTTGGCACTATGACCCATTATTCAGGCGGGACATTTAGATCAATACGTTGATGGAATAAAGGGTATTAATCCAGACTTGTCAGAGAATTATGTTGATTCCTGGGATGATGAAAATATGTGTATTGGTGGTGTGCCTATTGTGGTTTCTATGGAAACCATTATTGCATATGCATGTCTGTTAGTTGAGGGAAAAGTAATTCCTCACAATTCCAATGTTCAGGACAAGCCATATTTGAAGTAGTTTCTTGGCCCTGGTGGTAATGCCCCCAAATTGAAAAATAATTTAATAGAAAGGAGTTGTTTGGTGAGTGGGAAGACATTTCCATGGTTCTCATCAAATTCATTACATTGGAGGGAATATTTAAAAGGAAGAAGATAAACAAGTTGGAAGTTATTACTAAGGCAGAGAAGAGGGTGGGTGACTAGAATCTTGGTAAGGGGGCGAGAGTGTGTGGGATGTGGAAGATGATTTTAACCAAAATCTCAATAATTAAGAGATTATAGAGGATCAAGTCAAAGATCTTAAGAACTATATTCCTACTGAGAAGGAGAAGAATAAGATGGTCAATGCTCTGTCCAATGTCAAGACTAACTAGACTGAGCTTAACAAGAAAATCCAGGACCTAGCTACCTACAAGAAGTAGATGATGGAAAATACCTCTCTTTCCCTCAATACTTTACAGATGGAGTTGGAGAAAAACATGGCTAAATATTGGAAAAGAGAGGAAATCATGCAGGTGATTATCAAAGGTGATCGGGCTTCCACAGGTGCTACTACGAGTCATCCTTCCAAATAGGATTTGTTCTTGGATAAGTTGAAGGAGTTGAATGAATTTTGGATAGGGGTTCCTATACCCCCTATGTAATGTCTAGTCGTCTGGTCTGATGTGCTGGTTTTTTTCCCTCTATGGATATTTTTTGTTACATGTCTTTGTTAGTTAGTTGAATTCATAGCTTGTGAATTATCTTTGTGTCATCTTTAATACTTGATGTTACTTTAACTATTAGTTTTAGGCCCTATCATGCTTGAATTATTTAGAACATTATTATCTTACTTGTTCTTATAGATATGATTCTCTTAAAGAACATGAATGCTAAAATATTTTCTATGGTTTGGATTATTTAGGGATGTAACAAATATAAAAAATTATGCATCATCAATACGAACTAATGAATATGATAGGACTCAAATTAATATAACCCTTATCCCTAATAATTTAATTAAGAATTGGAAATTAGTCAAATGTGGGTACATTGTCTTTACACTAACAAGGTGGGGACATTTTTCATAAATGAAATATAAATAGCTTTAAAATATTTTGTAATGAAGATTCAAATATTGAACATTTGGTGAGATAAGAATGAGAAGAACATTTCCTTCAACATTTATAATTTGTAGACTAAACTTTGCATATTCTACAAATGGTGTCATCCCTCACTATATTTTCTAAATCATCCAATTAAGATTCCACCCTTTTGATGAGATCTTAAAAGTTTGAGAAGAATCAATTGCATTTGAGATCACTTAAGTTTCTCCTCTCTCTAATTTCAATATTCCACCACCTATAACTTATAACATAATTTGTAATTATTTCTTTGTAATTCCTAATAAGACCTTAATTATTATGTTATTATTATCCATACATATTAAATTTCAAAATGTCTTTGAGTATTATAAATAAGCCTTGTAGAATCAATTTATATTTTAGCATTCAAATTTCCATGGCAAAAAAATGAGATGTATCATACAACATATTATAGACATCTATGTATTCTAGGGTCTATGTATTGCCTTTAAGAGGTCTTCTAGTTTCTGGAGTTGTTCATCTGCATCGTTTGATGTCTTGGCTGTCTAGGTCTTGTCTTTGGCTCTCCTGCATCCTATTTCTCTTGTTGTTCCTGTTTCCTACATCATCATGGTGGAAAAGATATTAGATCCAATTAGATCTAAAGCAATACATAAAATCTTAAAAGACACCATGCATCAGTCAAACTCCCTGAACTGCATATCTACTGATAATATCGATGTAATAGAAAGGTATGCATCTGTATTAATAGGATAATAACATCAAATAGACATATGTTTATGAAATCTTTTGCTATATTTAAGATGCAGTGAGTGTCACAAGCCCATGCTCAAACTTCACAATATGCATTATTAAAGAATGAAAGAATGTTGGATGTTCATTAATTTAGGAAAAAGGGGAAAATGCAGAAGGAAGAGAAATGCAGGGTACATTAATGATGATGGAAGATGCCTATGCAATAAAAGATGAATTGTAATCAAATAATGAGGTAACCCTGTTATTCAAATCTGCATAAGTAAAGGTTATCTATAATGTTGTTTGAAAATAGAATGATTATGCAGATGTTAGAGGTCAAATAACAAGTGCATACATACAAAAGAAAAATCAAATGATGGTGCTATTCAAAGATTTTTAAAAAAAAAAATGCATATCACCGTATACATCTTTCTATTTCTACAAAGTGACATACATATGCAGATGCAATTCATCATAGTGTCATTAAAAGAAATAACAGTGTCTTCAATGATAAAGTAGTGAATGTAGCAAATAGTGTTATCATATGTAAATCATAAAATGCAATGTATGGTTATACAGAAGAAAATGACAGCACTATCAGTTAACTTGTTGTAGCACTGCTAAAAATGATATGCATGTTCAAACATATACAATGATTATTGTTTGAATAAAGGGAAAAAGTGACAGCATTGTAAAAAAATGAGAATATGCATAATAGATTTATTGATCTCTACATTTTTAATTCTATTTATGGGTGTCATGAGCCCGTGCTCGAACCCTAGGGATAGTATTCAAACTAAATCCAGTAATTGAGACACCAATTTATTTGTCATATTACAAACTTCATTAAGGAGGACAACATATTTCATATATTTTCACAGCAGTATCAAACACATTGAAGAACAGATAAGCAAAATATCATGTAGAGAGCTCGCGTTTTCAATGCCATGTAATATGGCAGGCAAAAAGGAAGTAGAGTTAAAGTGGAGGCCGAATCAAACTGAAGGAAGACCGAGTGTCTGATAAAATGCCTAAACAATGACATCTATCATGACATGGCTACTCAGCTGGTCTGTAAAAGAATAGAATATGTGGCTATTGCTTTGAAGACACTTGTTCTGGTGGAGCTTAGTGCAAAAGATATATCCAATCTGAGTAGTATATCTACCATTCTAAGGGTAATTTCTATTACTGCTTCATCAGAACATGAACTTTCTATGACTCAAGGAATTTATTTGCAGAAAATTCAGGATCATCTTGTTTCAATGCCACAAGGATAATAGACAACTCAAGAAATGAGAAGATTGTGGCAGTAAGAAAAGTGAGTAGGGACCTTGCAGTGTTTCAGGTAGAGGTCATTGCATGGTGCATGGATGTGGTAGCTATATATGCTCCAAACATGAATGAAGACTAAGTGGAGCTCAATTTTTTATACTACTAAATAGTGACATCAACAACAGTTGTTAAAGAAGAGATGGAATGAAGTAAACAATAGAAAGAATAGAGAGTTACTTATCTTTAAATTTAAAGCCAAGAACATGCAGGGTATAGAGCCTGAGCTCTTAGAGTGTAACAATGAAAATCTAGTCCTAACCCCCCTCAAAAGATATGTGGATAGCGCCATCATTTATTGCATGGCAAGATTGTTGATAGTGAAGAACCCATGGTGAAATCCCGCACACTAAAAAGAAGTCTCCAGTTAAGATCCTGCGGCATTACCAAAAGGGTGAGCTCCAATCAAAGTCTAAACCATCATGGATCGAATCCAAGCAAGAGCACAAGTGCTAGTGGAGATGCAGGAGGAGGACCATGTAATATGGAATTTAACGTTCCAATCAATATAGAGACAACATGCAAAGTGTACATGGAGAGCTCGCGCTTCTTAGGGAGAAGCTTCCAGTTTAAATGCAGCCATAGTGCTCAAAGAGCCTGATCTCATGCCATAAGATAGTATGTGCACTTCAGTCTAGCAAGACCCCAAGCTCCATGAATAACCAAAGGCCCACAGATCGGGAAAAGGCACGCGGTGTGTAGAGACCAAAACTCTCTCTAATTCCAAATAGAATGCCCGAGATTTAGGCATAATCATACATTGTTGTCATTGTGGACACCCCGAGTTCATACATAAACAATGCATGAAATCCAGTTCCAGATCAAATATAGAGAGCATGAGAAATAACAGTATGGCGGTGCCAAATAGGAAGAACCCTAGCTTCTTTCCCCAAATGCAGATTTTCTAAGTGAAATGACTACAAAATGCCTATGCCAAAATGAGATAGCTTTTGGAGTCCAAAGTACCGAGGATTTAATGCCCTGAATGAACTGTAGTGCCATGAGAGTACTTGGAAAATTCAGCTGCAATAGATATTCTTTCATTGTATTAGCTATGTCGAGTTAGGTTGATATAGCTTGACTATGGTGTCGGCTTTGTTGGGTTAGGGTGTTTAAAACTATGGTGGCGAGTTTATGTTAGGGAGTTAGGGTTTTATGTAGATATGGATCGGCTTTATGTTTTGGGGTATACTTTTGGAGTTTTTGTAATATGCTTTGTAATATGTTGATATATGTTATGTAAAAGATGTAAAATCA
>MU228137.1:1002320-1024229 GCA_018584345.1 Thuja plicata
AAGTGTTATTCATTTTTGTAGCTAGGAGAAGTGAATGTTTATTATTCCTCCTCTACATGGACAAGATCTAGACCTCATGAAGAATATGTATGTTTGTTGACTGATTAAGTTATTTGTGGTCTATACCTTAGTAGCCAAGTCTTTTAACCTATATGTTGATCAGAGATTCGAAGTATCAAAATGTGGTATATGAGTTAGGATTACTACATTAGTTATTCCAAATAAAGTCTGAATTCACTCTTGGTGTATCACCCCTATCTATTTCAAGTTTTGAAGTTTCTTTCTTCCCTTTCCCTACTTAGTTTTCAATCAGGAGGTGATATTCCATACCAAATAGGAGTCGGCCTATAACCCGGAGAGTCTTCGTCATCCATAATACACCCACAGCTAGAGGAAGTTTCCATTGTCAGATAGAATTGCCACGAAGCCTTAAATGCCTAATTTAGGGTGACAATTCTAAGCCTGAACAATTATAATAGATGATATAATATGATGGGATAGTTTTGTTCTCAATTTTGAAGTTGTACATTTGATATTATAAATTAAAATATGATCTTCTATTCTACATAAAAAGTAACTTTAATGCTTAACAATTTACACAAGAAAAATATAATGTTTGTCTTGTATAAATTTGTATAATGTACACTTATGGATGAAAATATATATTTTTAATTATAATATAATAATTATTTTGATTTTGCAACCAACATATTTGTTTGATATATTGAATGGGGTGAAAAGAAAAATAATTTTATGATTTTGTAACTTCAAATTTTCATATGTATACTTTAGAAAAAATAGTATTATTTAATGATGAGAAATATGGCAACAGAACAAAAGAAATAAATTATTACTAAAAATATAAATATATATTTAACTATTAATATCTTATATTTATTATTTTAATAATATAACATAGCAAAATAGTAAATAGAACAAACGAAAAATGACCAAAATAAATTATTTTATAAATTATATTAAACAATTATTCTAAGCATAAAGAGATAAAAATTTAAAAATTTAAAAATAAACATTTAAAATTAATTGTTTTTAAAAACTATAGTTAAGTGCAAAAGATATTTAAAAATTTTAAAATCTTAAAAGCTAAAAGTAGTTGAATATAAAGTATATCATTATTTTATATAGTTTAATTTCAAAAAGATGGCAAATATTGACAGCTCCAATAATGAGTAATACATTTAAAATGTACATTTAGTACAAATGACATGACATGCATTTTAATGCTGCCAATAAATGACTACCGTGTGCTTTTTCAATTTTATTTTAATTAAGCTTTTAAAATGTGATTTTTCTCATTGCCTTTTTTTTTCACAACCAATAGAATTATAAATAAATAGCATTATTTAGATTTTTTAAATATGTTAAAATTATCAAACTTTACAAAATAGAAATAGACTTTAAAAATCTTGAAATCTGATTGGTCAGATTAATTGCATTTCAAAACTAAATGAATGCAATAGTTTACCTGCCTATGGTAGGAACTAATAAAACATTATAAGGTTTTAGTCAATCAGAATGTATATATCGAAATCAAAACGGAAATAGTTTTTGTAATTGTTTATTCATTTTATGAGTAGTAGTCATCTTATTCGAGTATCTAATGTCTATTTATTTTTCAACTGGATTATTCTTATGGTTATCACTCTTAGAAGATACTTCAAACTTTTGTCAGACAATTGTAGATTAAAATAATTTATTTTACATATTGATTCTTTTTATGTTATTGAAGTTATGTTTGTTTGTCATTCTTGTTAGATATTTAATGCTATCTTTGAAGAAACCTTTTACAAGATCTTCAATATTTTGTTCAACTTTTCTAACTATTTATTAGTCATTACCATTTGACTTTTGTAGCAAGCATTTAAATCTATTTGTCTCCTGATACAAAGCTTTAAAATCTTGAGATGTGTCAGAAGGAGAATAGTACGCAAGTGTCCAATTAGTTGAGAAATTCATAAATATTTAGCATTATCCTTCTATCATGTAATACTTCTCTGTAATCAAATATTTTCATTAAGAAACTTACAATAGTCATCCTAGAATATATTAGATGTAACTTCACTAACGTTGGAAATATGAATAGTTTTACAAAAACTACCTTTTGGGCTAACCTATTTCCTGCATCTTATATAATATATTATTCAACCAAATTTTTTTGTGTCTTCACAAATTAATCTCACTATGTTTAAGGAAGATAGTGTAAAAAGGTTAGGTTTCAAAAATCTAAGAGGAATCTATGAGCTTACATAGCAGCTCTATGCTTCCTCTATATTTTTAACAATTCATATTCTTATTTTCTTTATAGGGTGGGAGAATGTATCTCATCCCATCCCATCAATCAGACTAAACGACCATGCTCATGGATTTTTGTCCCTTCATTATTTTCTTAGTTTTATATTTACATCAAATATTTTTAAGTTTCTTTCATTTCTATCTAATTATTAACTTATTAGCTCCAAATATTTTTTCCTATTTCTATATACTATTTGGGTCAAAATTATAATTTCAATATGAACATTTTTATTATTGATATCAAAAAATCTTAATAAAAAATATTCACATAAATCTATCAATATAATTTCCATATATTTATCACTTTATAGGATAGTCAACATTATTGGCTTACACACCCCCTAATCCTAGATGGGTTAAAAATAACTTGGTCCTACGACCCATTATTCAGGCGGGACATTTAGATCAATACATGGATGGAATAAAGGGTATTAATCTAGACCTGTCAGAGAATTATGTTGATTCTTGGGATGATGAAAATATGTGCATTGGTGGTGTGCCTATTGTGGTTAATATGGAAACCATTATTGTATATGCATGTCTGTTAGTTGACGGAAAAGTAATTCCTCACAATTCCAATGTTCAGGACAAGCCATATTTGAAGTAGTTTCTTGGCCCTGGTGGGAATGCCCCCAAATTGAAAAATGATTTTAATAGAAAGGAGTTGTTTGGTGAGTGGGAAGACATTTCCATGGTTCTCATCAAATTCATTACATTGGAGGGAATATTTAAAAGGAAGAAGATAAACAAGTTGGAAGTTATTACTAAGGCAGAGAAGACGGTGGGTGAATAGAATCATGGTAAGGGGGCGAGAGTATGTGGGGTGTGGAAGATGATTTTAACCAAAATCTCAATAATTATGAGATTATAGAGGATCAAGTCAAAGATCTTAAGAACTATATTCCTACTGAGAAGGAGAAGAATAAGATGGTCAATGCTCTGTCCAATGTCAAGACTAACTAGACTGAGCTTAACAAGAAAATCTAGGACCTAGCTACCTACAACAAGTAGATGATGGAAAATACATCTCTTTCCCTCAATACTTCATAGATGGAGTTGGACGAAAAGATGGCTAAATATTGGAAAAGAGAGGAAATCATGCAGGTGATTATCAAAGGTGATTGGGCTTCCACAGGTGCTACTACGAGTCATCCTTCCAAATAGGGTTTGTTCTTGGATAAGTTGAAGGAGTTGAATGAAATTTGGATAGGGGTTCCTATACCCCCTATGTAATGTCTAGTCGTCTGGTCTAATGTGCTCATTTTTTCCCTCTATGGGTATTTTTTGTTACATGTCTTTGTTAAATAGTTGAATTCATAGCTTGTGAATTATGTTTGTGTCATCTTTAATACTTGATGTTACTTTAACTATCGTGCTTGAAATATTTAGGACATTATTGTCTTACTTGTATTTATAGATATGATTCTTTTAAAGTACACCAATGCTAAAATATTTTCTATGGTTTGGATTATTTAGGGATGTAATAAATATAAAACATTATGCATCTTCAATATGATCTAATGAATATGATAGGACTCACATTAATATAACCCTTATCCCTAATAATTTAATTAGGAATTGGAAATTAGTCAAATGTGGGTACATTGTCTTTACACTAACAAGGTGGGGACATTTTTCGTAAATGAAATATGAATAGCTTTAAAATATTTTTTAATGAAGATTCAAAAATTGAACATTTGGTGAGATAAGAATGAGAAGAACATTTCCTTCAACATTTATTCTTTGTAGACTAAACTTTGCATATTCTACAAATGGTGTCATCCCTCACTATATTTTCTAAATCATCCAATTTAGATTCCACCCTTTTGATGATGAGATCTTAAAAGTTTGAGATGAATCAATTGCATTTGAGATCACTTAAGTTTCTCCTCTCTCTAATTTCAATATTCCACCACCTATAACTTATAACATAATTTGTAATTATTTCTTTGTAATTCCTAATAAGACCTTAATTCCAGCCTCTAAAGTCGCGGGAGAGAAATGAGATGGTGCTTCTCCCAAAGGGGCAAAACATTAGATAAATGCTTCGAGCATTTGGCATCAAATGGAAATAGTAAAGCTCACAATAAAAGTTAAGAGCACCATTGCCGTTATTTTCTGGGCAAATGATGAACGCAGAGCATTCTACCACAAAAATCTCAATGGGAAAAGGCAAACCCGAAAACATTTATTGGCCCTGCGGATATTGAGATAGTCAGATCAATCGATAATCACGTTAGGGGTGAATAATCAAACTTGTATGCAGATGTTCGAATTGCATTTCATAATGCTAATAAACTAGTACATAGAAATTCCCAAAGGCCGATTGGTCGAGAATAAAAGTCTTCATTTTTTAATATAAAGGAATCAAGGTATCAAAAGCATATTGCTTTGTTTGAGATAATGGTCGAGTCACACAATTCACAGAAAACATGTCAAAGCCACAAACGAAGAGTTGAGAGTCCATAGGCTATGTGCATCCGGGTGGAAAGATTCGACCCACTGCTTATACCAAAGATACATGTTAATTATTTGACGGAATGCTCAATAGCTTCCTCATTTTCTTAGACCTATATATGTCGGGTATTAAAGCCAATTTTCTCAAACACAACACTTAGAAAGAAGAGCTTGAAGAAATTTGGGAACATGGAGTTCATGCAAACAGGTAAAAGGATTTCACTTAGGCTAGAAACCCCGAGTGTGGAATCTTGTCCAATTAACGTACATGCACAGCTCAACAGTTTGGTACTGATTAGAAATTGAAGGATGCATGGGTAATGTATTGAAATGTTTAACCGAGTGTGTCATGCTCTCCAAGATCGACATTCATTGCAACCAAATAACAGATGAGCCGAAATCCAATTCAATTCTGTAGATGCCAGGGTAGCGCCTTTGGGTTCGGTGATCACGGGTTGAAGATTATTTTTAAACCGAATATTGCCCACAAGTTGGCCGTCAAAGGAGAAATAGGAGAACCGTTTGACAAAATGCCCAAGCTTTGGAAAACTAGGGAAGGGCGTCTTTGATAAAAATCTTGAACCTGATTAGTTAAGAAAGCATGGTTTTTCTTTGGGCTGTGTGCAAGGAGTTCATCGCCGCTCAACGAAGACTTTCTCGCAAAAACATCAAATGTGCCAAGCACCTTGCGAATATCCTTCTCCATATTTATAGTGGATAGTACCTATGTAGAGTTGGGAGAAGCGTCAAATATGTTCGACATTGCTGTCTCAAAGCTCGGCTTCAAATAGAGAGACCGCAGTAGTATAAAAGCACAATACTCTCCCATGTTTTTCTCTCCCTATGCGGGTTGAGGCATCAGCGAATCCATATGATCAGCATGCATAGTAAAAAATTTGAAAGAAGACTACAAAATTGAACAACGAAGAGAGAATAACAATGGACAAATGCTAAGACTAAATGATGATGATCATGCATCAAAACAAGGAGGCAGTTGTGAATTGTTTGATAATACGCTACTTTACAGAGGAGGTACACCATGGGAATTACCATTCATTTCCAGACCCTCCATCTCGAGATATCCCCAAAGTGAAGATGTTCGAATCGGCCTCTGTTACTTTTCATTGTATAGAATCATCTCAAATTTGGGAAAATGGGATAATCTATATGAGTCTCAAAGATTCACAGATTAAGATTAAGCTTGTATTATTGTTTTTTAGCAAGGACAAAGGTATTTGACAGAGAGCATTCAGATGTGTCCTAACACAATGTTGCAGAAGGCGGAGTTTTTCTAGGAAATACTTCTACATGAGTACATATGCTAGCAATTGACAATGACGTGTATATAAAGATCGTATATGTTGGATGTTCCCATTATTCAGCGATTAGGAAGTGCTATAACTGTCAAGCAGCAAATATTGACACCTGTCTTCCAGTAAATAACTTGAAGTCTCCCTATTGCAATCATGGAGGTTGTGAATTTATAATAGATTTAATCGATCATTAAATCTATTATAGGAGAAAAGAAATGATTAGAGGGGCCAATACCAAACAAAGGGATTAGAAATTTGTATGGTTGAAATCAAGTGTTATTCAAGAATCAGTTATGCAACTGAAATGCTACGGAGACGGCCAAGTTTAAATATGTAACGGAAAGACAAATAGAGGGTTCTTTTTTCGCCCGAAAAAGTCTTTGTGCTAGGATAGGAGAGGAGAACTGGTTTTTTATTTATATATTGTAACAAGGGAAGAAGATAAGATTTTTATTTTCAGATGTAATTTTTTGGCAGGGATTAATGGACTTTGTGTCATTTCTATGTATTTGGAGAAATGAAGAAAAATATTGAAATTTTGAATATAAATTTTTTCTTATTGATTGAATCAGACTTTGCGTTGTTTTGGTTATCTTTATTTGCAGTCCTGTCAAGGTAATGTAAATGATTGTCATACAAACTTTGATTTCTATGCATTTGTCTATCTAAGAACAACATTCTGAGTCTTTCCTTGTCGTTTATAATTGGGAAAATTGATGTAAATTGTCTTCGTGCCATGCATTTAGTTTCTTTTAAAAGTTATTATTTATGATTTTCGCATTCACATCATGTTGAGAAGTGAATGTTAGTGTACCTTCTTGTCTTCTGGTTAAAGACATTTCCATTGTTTAATTCATTGTAAATCAAAAGAAGGTAGTTGCGCCTTGTAAAACAAGCAGAGAGCGCTTGTACACAAGTTGTGCTGTGGTTTTGTCTTTCAGCCTTGGTTTTTGGGAGTATTTTTGTGCAGGCATTTTGGGAAAACAAACCTTCTTACCAACACAAACAAAAGGTAATAATGAAAATGACAATTTAAAAAAGGTATTACTCTTATTTAAGTCACTTACTTTTAGCTTACTTTTTCATCTTTTATTTACTAACCCTTTTAGGTCATTTAATACGGATCTTCAGTTAATCAGTCATAACTTGTGCTTAGAAGCTTTAATTTCTGCACCGCTTAGTTTGCTTAAATTGTGATTTGGTTTCCTAGTTACCCAAGTGTCTTTTGAAAAACTGTGAGTTCATTTTAAATTTTTTTTTTATAAGCATTTTTCATCAATATACATTAACAATTTATTGTGGTATACATGATTTCCTATTTCACCTTCCTGATAGGAATCCAAAATAGGGGGCATATAGCTACCTACGAATTTCATCATTTCACTGGTAAGCGCTACCTAATTTACGGTTTTTACTAACATGTGATTTTTCAAAATGTGTTTCTTAACATATTTTTAAAAGAATTATACACAAAGAGCTTTGATATGTCTCTTTCATTTACTGAATTCTTGTACTTTAGCTTGCATATGCATGTAATGTCATATACCTCTAAAGTTGGGACTAAATGTATCTTCCTAAATTGTAAACATCTAAGTTCTCTACTATTTCATGATTATTTAACACCTACCTTAATATTCTTTCTTTACAAATTGGATATGAGGACTTCATAATTTTACTTAATGCATACCTCATTTCAATATGGGTCCTTTAATCTCTTCAAACTTGTTCCAAATTGAGGTAGGAGCTTATTTCTAAGTGTCCTCTATTTTTCCTTTAGTCACAAAATTTATTTAGTCTCCTCAGACCTATTTGAATTTTGATGGCATCAGAATACTTTCTCGACATCTAATGAATGATCTATACTTACCTTGCATTTACTAACTGGTCAGGAACCCTGGACCAAATTTTGGCCTATTTTGGGTGGAATACATCGCCATTGGTGATGTGTCCCTATGGTTTTGAGCCTAGATTCTGGGTATGGTCTTTCGTGCATGTAATTATGGGGTATTATGACTTATGGTTAGCCTACTCAATTATATCTCCTTATTTTAGTATGAAAGCAACCCTCACTCTCCATTTTTCCATGATGAAAGAAATTGCAAGGTTGGTGCCCCAATTTGAAGATATCCCATGTGGTGAGGATTTTCTACAACAACCTGTATCAATCATCTACATTTATTCTCATGCATCCAAGCATTCAAATATCATTTTTTACATCATGAAGATAAAAATTGATTATGAAGATGCCTATGAGGTCATCGACTGATGCTTGGCTTGTAATCTTCCTTCTAGGGTTGTGTATGGTGTCCATTTATTTTCATATCTATGCATATATTATTTAGATTTAGGTTTTATTCTTTACATCTATATTTATTTTCATGCACGTTATCATACATTGATTGTATTTCATACTAGGGTTTCACTCTATCATATATAGGGTAGACCTAGTCACTTCGTTTATGCATTTAGATCATAGAAATTTAGAAATACTCTAGATTCACAAGCACTACACATTAATTTTTTACATTAACTATCTGTGGAGGTGGGTATAATAAAAAAATAGAGTTGACCAAGGAAAACACCTATATAGCCCCCTACACATAAAATATAAGATTTGCAGGTGCAGATGATCCTTGATTGAGCTACTGGCATAGGAGGACACTTATGAGACTATTTTTAGTGAAATTTTATGAGAAGAAAGCTACAATTGTATGTGTCCTAGATCGAGAAGAACAACTCAGTTTGAGGCTCCAATAGTTGAGAAATTTAGATTCAAAGTACATTTTCTCCATGCTATTTTTAGGTGCATTTGTTCCTCCCCTTTTTATTTGCACATTACTTTGATTAGATCAAATATGTTATTAGTATTTAATTTCCAAGTTATTGCATAAAAGAAATAGAAATCCTGAATAAATATATCTATAATTAGCACCATTTCTCCCTGCTTGTAATAATCATATACACTTTGAAATATTTGGTAGACTAATATGTCTCATGAATTGGGAAATAGTAGCTTCCATGTTTCTTACCATTTCATGCATCATACATGTTAATATCAAGTGTTTCTTCATGTTGGCATATAGGAAAAACTACATATGTTGCAACCTAAGGTTTTTAGAAAGAATAGAAAGAAAATTTATTTTTTCATTTGAGAAGAAGCTTGTATTGACTCAAATAAGATTCATGATTGTGGTATCCTAAGTTTGATTTATTTACAAGTTTTAAATGATGGATTTGCTAGTAGAAAACATAATTTGGTGGCATGATGATAATCATAAATATTATGAAATATAAAATAAATATGAATAGTTCTATTGTCCTCCTAGTTTAAGATGAGGTTTGGTAGGAGCTAAGTATAGGGTCTTAGAGTAGCAAATCTAGTTTGACTGCAAAAAATTCACCTGTAGGGAAAGAACATACAAATCTACCAGTGTCCACCTAGTTTTAGCTAGGATATTTAAGATAGGTTGTTCCATTCAGCATTTATCTATTTCGGTTGTCCATTACTAATTTTTTACCTTCTAGCACTAATCCCCACATTCAATTCACATATTTTTATAGCTCATTTTTATCTCAATCAAGGAGTGTTAAATTTAACTCTAATACTCGATTCTTAAGAAAAGTGGATCAATTCTCCGTCCATGTAATCATTGTGAAATAGGTTTAGTTCCTATTTTAAATAGATAAACCATTGAAAAACAATATCCATACAATACATTTAGCATCCTAGCTTAATAAATATTGATATTTATAATATTAATGTATCAAAATGACTAATAATTTGGAAGTAATATCAATAGTAATAATTTTTGTCTTTCCTTCATATATATTTTCAATTTCAATGTTCATAAATATGTGCTAAGATTTGAAGCATACGGCGAAGTAAAAAATAAATTAGATTTGTAATGTTGGGTAAATCTAATAAGATGTATTACAGAGTGTACATAAAAAGTATGATTACACACAACTTACCTATGACATAAAAGAACAAATCTTAGATAATTATAAAAAATTTAAAGTGTCACAATGTGTATTAGGGTTTATATAAGACACATATTTGTAGACAAATATAAGATATAGTCATTTTTGGCATTTTTCTATATTTGCATTTTTTATTGGTTTTTATTACTACATATTTAGCATTCATGACATTACCTTACTTGAAAGCTACTTCATATTTATTTAGGGATTTTGTGGATAAAAATAATGTTTTTAGCTTATTTTTTCTATATATTTATATCGCATTCCCATGGATAATTTTTCAATATAAATACATTTTGTGTCCTTAAAAATGCCTTTAATAAGGTATTCAACATTATATTTATCATTTCCTCTTATTTTTTCTCATTCTCCTTTGTATGTTTAAATGTCTCTAATCTCTTCATATTCTATTATAAAGCATTATGTTGTAAGAAGTGCTAAGATAAGCTAAAAGTAATTTAAGATCAATTATTTACTTTAGAAGTAAATATTTTTAAATTATTCCTTTCAACATTATAACCTATATTTAATCTATCACATTCTTTAGTCAACTTATCATAGCGATGTTATTGTTTTTAAAACTATGCTTAACTAAGTTGGATAATATGAATTACTAGGAATGTTATGTTTGAGGTTACTACATCTCCCCATTTCTTATAAATAATTTATCCAAATAACCTCTATGAGCCTTCATATAGTTGTGTCTTACTATTTGGAAACATAGTTGCCTAAACATTGGTAAATATTTATAGTTCAACTATAATTTAAACCATAAAAAGAACCTCTTTCTTTTTTCTTGCGCTTTAAAATAAGCCTATTTTCTCTTTTGAATGATGTCCAAGGAAATGCCAGATACTATATTGCATGAAATTATTGAAAGGTAATCACTGCATCATGTAATTTATCACCATTTGTATGTTCTTTAATAACCATTTGTATGCACAGCTCAACAGTTTGGTACTGATTAGAAATTGAAGGATGCATGGGTAATGTATCAAAATGTTTAACCTAGTGTCTCATACTCTCCAAGATCGAAATTCATTGCAACCAAATAACAGATGAGCCAAAATCTAAATCAATTCAGTAGATGCCAGGGTAGCGCCTTTGGGTTCGGTGATCACAGGTTGAAGATTATTTTCAAACTGAATATTGCCCACGAGTTGGCCATCAAAGAGGAAATAGGAGAACCATTTTAAAAAATGCCCAAGCTTTGGAAAACTTATGGAAGGGCATTTTTGATAAAGATCTTGAACCTGATGAGTTAAGAAAGCATGGTTTTTCTTTCAGCTATGTGCAAGGAGTTCATCACCGCTCAACCAAGACTTTCTCGTAAGAACATCAAATGTGCCAAGAACCTTGCGAATATCCTTCTCCATATTTATAATAGATAGTACCTATGTAGCATTGGGAGAAGCATCAAATGTTAGAAACACTGAGGGGGGATGAATCAGTGTTTGTCTTTATTAATTACTTTTCAACAACTTAAACATAAATCAAACATACATAGAATGAAGCTTAACATAACAACTCATAACACATGATATGATTACAGGGAAACCTTGATCAGAGGAAAACCCCGGTGGGAATTAGTACCCACAAATATTGTACTAAGTATAATGATTTTGTGAGAGTTCCTTTTCCTTGTTAGAAGCAGTCTTTACAATATGAGTACAATGACTTGGTTAAAGGTCGGATCCTGTTAGGAGTCTTTTACAAAACCTTGTTAAAGGTATATGGCTCACTGTCTAATAAGATGAACACTACAACCTTCTGAAAGATGATATGCACTATATCAAAATGAACTTTTGTGATGACACTGTTGTTTGATTAGTTCTGTGTATGCGTGAATTCTCTTTCTCTCTCAAAGAGCTATATCATGTACTGACTTCACAGTACTGTCCCTCTGTAACTTCCTCTTACACAATTATCGACACTTCTATCATATCTTTACATTACATACTTATATATTCAAATCCGAATAGGTACGACCCAAAACAGAACACTAGTCGGCCCTAATACAAAATATACAACGCTTTCGAACAAGTCAGCTTCAAGCATGTTTACTAAAATTTTTATTACATCATTACAAACATATAACAAAAGGTGTTTAGCCATTACAACATAAAATAACACACGCTGATTAAAACACTTAGTTGGCTTCCATGCTCTGTCTCCTGGACTGCTGGTCTATTGACCTGCTTGTAACTTTGCCATACTGTAGTTCCGTACTATGCGTGTATGGATGTAGCATGTACAGATGTCATATAAATTATATCTAAATGCGCATAATCTGAATCGATCTCTCACACGTGCACTGATGTGCTGATCACTGAGTCTCTCTGTTCTACCCTGTTTTCCTTACTTAGTCATTTTGTCTTTTAAGATAGAGAGTAAGTATGAATTTTTTGCCATGATGAAAACACAAAATGAGTCATGCATCCTCAGGTAGTCAACTTGCCAACAATCTCCCCCTTTGTCATTTATGACAACAAAGGAATGTGGCCAAGTTACTCAAAATGTCTTAACACAAAAAGTGACTGTATAACATCATATAGACATATACTTCTTCGCATATACACATTCTATATTACTCCCACTTTGACATTAATGAAAAAGGTGTACAAAAACTTGTAATTCTAGTGCATACTTACTCCATATACACTTCAGGGTACACAATTTTAAGAAAGTGGATCTCTTTCTACCAAAATGCTTTCATACCATCAACTGTTTGTAAATGCATGCACAATGCATATGTCATCTTCTCCATTTTTATCAGATCCATGCATGGAACTTGATCATATATCACAATAGTGGCATCAATCTATTTGATGTTCTCATTGAGGACTGCTAAAGATGGAGCAAGTGCATTTCTTAACTGTGTTTGCCTTACTCTTATCTTGCTGATTTCTAACTTTGCTTTCTCAATTTTGTCTAATTTCCCTTAGTAGACATTGTTGCATATGTTCATTTCTTGTGTCGAAGTTTCAACTGATATTCTTATGCTATCTATCCTTAAGAGGATAGACCAATTAACGAAGACCGAGGAAGGATCGAAGTTTCAACTGATTTTCTTATGCTATCTATCATAGTTTCAACTGATTTTCTATCCCATGTTTTTGTCTCCCTATGTGGGTTGAGGCATCAGCAAATCCATATGATCAGCATGCAAAGTACAAAATTTGAAAGAAGACTACAAAATTGAACACCGAAGAGAGAATAACAATGGACAAATGCTAAGACTAAATGATGATGATCATGCATCAAAACAAGGAGGTAGTTGTGAATTGATTGATAATACGCTACTTTGCAGAGGAGTTACACCATGGGAATTACCATTCATTTCCAGACCCTCCATCTCAAGATATCCTGAAAGTGAAGATGTTTAAATCGGCCACTGTTACTTTTCATTGTATAGAATCCTGTCAAATTTGGGAAAATGGGATAATCTATATGAGTCTCAAAGATTCACAGATTAAGATTAAGCTTGTATTATTGTTTTTTAGCAAGGACAAAGGTATTTAAAAGAGAGCATTCAAATGTGTCCTAACACAATGTTGCAGAAGGTGGAGTTTGTCTAGGAAATACTTCTACATGAGTACATATGCTAGCAATTGACAATGACATGTGTATATAAAGATTGTATATGTTGAATGTTCCCATTATTCAGTGATTAGGAAGTGCAATAACTGTCAAGAAACAAATATTGACACCTGTCTTCAAGTAAATAACTTGAAGTCTCCCTATTGCAATCATGGAGGTTGTGAATTGATAATAGATTTAATCGATCATTAAATCTATTATAGGAGAAAAGAAATGATTAGAGGGGCCAATACCAAACAAAGGGATTAGAAATTTGTATGGTTGAAATCAAGTGTTATTCAAGAACCAGTTATGCAACTGAAATGCTACGGAGACGACCAAGTTTAAATATGTAACAAAAAGACAAATAGAGGGTTCTTTTTTCGCCCGAAAAAAGTCTTTGTGCTAGAATAGGAGAGGAGAACTGGTTTTTTATTTATATATTGTAACATGGGAAGAAGATAAGATTTTTATTTTCAGATGTAATTTTTTGGCAGGGATTGATGGACTTTGTGTCATTTTTATGTATTTGGAGAAATGAAGAAAAATATTGAAACTTTGAATATAAATTTTTTTCTTTTTGATTGAATCAGACTTTGCATTGTTTTGGTTATCTTTATTTGCAGTACTGTCAAGGTTATGTAAATTATTGTCATACAAACTTTGATTTCTATGCATTTGTGTATCTGAGAGCAACATTTCAAATCTTTCCTTGTCTTTTATAATTGGGAAAATTGATGTAAATGGTCTTTGTGTCATGCATTTAGTTTCTTTTAAAAGTTATTATTTATGATTTTCGCATTCACATCATGTTGATAAGTGAATGTTAGTGTACCTTCTTGTCTTCTGGTTAAAGACATTTCCATTGTTTAATTCATTGTAAATCAAATGAAGGTAGTTGTGCCTTGTAAAACAAGCAGAGAGCGCTTGTACACAATCGTGGCAAGTGACTCAAATGTTGTGTTGTGGTTTTGTTTTTCAGCCTTGTGTTTTGGGAGTATTTTTGTGTAGGCACTTTGGGAAAACAAACCTGTTTACCAACACAAACAAAATGTAATAATGATAATGACACTTTAAAAAAGGTATTACTCTTATTTAAGTCAGTTACTTTTAGCTTACTTTTTCATCTTTTATTTACTAACCCTTTTAGGTCATTTAATACAGATCTTCAGTTAATCAGTCATAACTTGAGCTTAGAAGCTTTAATTTCTACACCACTTAGTTGCTTAAATTGTGATTTGGTTTCCTAGTCACCCAAGTGTCTTTTGAAAAATTGTGAGTTCATTTTAAATTTTTTTGATAAGCATTTTTTATCAATATACATTAACAATTTATTGTGATATACATGATTTCCTATTTCACCTTCCTGATAGGAATCCAAAATAGGGGGCATATAGCTACCTATGAATTTCATCATTTCTCTAGTAAGCCCTACCTAATTTATGGTTTTTACTAACATGTGATTTTGCAAAATGTGTTTCTTAACATATTTTTTCAAGAATTATGCACAAAGAGCTTTGATATGTCTCTTTCATTTACTGATTTCTTCTACTTTAGCTTGCATATGCATGTAATGTCATATACCTCTAAAGTTGGGACTAAATGCATCTTCCTAAATTGTAAACATCTAAGTTCTCTTCTATTTCATGATTATTTAACACCTACCTTAATATTTTTCCTTTACAAATTGGATATGAGGACTTCATAATTTTACTTAATGCATACCTAATTTCAATATGGGTCCTTTAATCTCTTCAAACTTGTTCCAAATTGAGGTAGGAGTTTATTTCTAAGTGTCCTCTATTTTTGCTTTAATCACAAAATTTATTTAGTCTCCTTGGACCTATTTGAATTTTGATGGCATCAGAATACTTTCTCGACATCTAATGAATGGTCTATACTTAGCTTTCATTTACTAACTAGTCGGGAACCCTGGACCAAATTTTGGCCTATTTAGGGTGGAATACATCACCATTGGTGATGTGTCCCTATGGTTTTGAGCCTAGATTATGGGTATGGTCTTGTTTGATGTAATTATGGGGTATTATGACTTATGGTTAGCTTGCTCAATTATATCTCCTTATTTTAGTATGAAAGCAACCCTCACACTCCATTTTGGCATGATGAAAGAAATTGCAAGGTTGGTGCCCCAATTTGAAGATATTGCATGTGGTTAGGATTTTCTACAACAACCTCTATCAATCATCTACATTTATTCTCATGCATCCAAGCATTCAAATATCATTTTTACATCATGAAGATAAAAATTGATTATGAAGATGCCTATGAGGTCATCGACTGATGCTTGGCTTGTAATCTTCCTTCTAGGGTTGGGTATGGTGTCTTGTTATTTTCATATCTATGCATATATTATTTAGATATAGGTTTTTATACTTTACATCTATATTTATTTTCATGCACGTTATCATACATTGATTGCATTTCATACTAGGGTTTCACTCTATCATATATAGGGTAGACCTAGTCACTTCATTTATGCATTTAGCTCATAGAAATTTAGAAATACTCTAGATTCACAAGCACTACATATTAAATTTTTTATGTTAGCTATTTGTGGAGGTGGGTATAACAAAAAAATAGAGTTGACCAAGGAAAACATCTATATAGCCACCTGCACATAAAATATTAGATTTGAAGGTGGAGATGATCCTTGATTGAGCTACTGGTATAGGAGGACACTTATGATACTATTTTTAGTGAAATTTTATGAGAAGAAAGCTATAACTGTATGTGTCCTAGATCGACAAGAACAACTCAGTTTGAGGCTCCAATAGTTGAGAAATTTAGATTTAAAGTACATTTTCTCCCTGCTATTTTCAAATGCATTTGTTCCTCCCCTTTTTATTTGCACATTACTTTTATTAGATCCAATATGTAATTAGTATTTAAATTCCAAGTTATTGCATCAAAGAAATAGAAATCCTAAATAAATAGATCTAGAATTAGCACCCTTTCTCCCTGCTTGTGCTAATCATATACGCTTTGAAGGATTTTGTAAACTAATATGTCTCTTGAATTGGGAAATAGTAGCTTCCATGTTTCTTACCATGTCATGCATCACACATGTTAATATCAAGTGTTTCTTCATGTTGGCATATAGGAACAACTGCATATGTTGCAACCTAAGGTTTTTAGAAAGAATAGAAAGAAAATTTATTTTTCCGTTTGATAAGAAGCTTGTATTGACTCAAATAAGATTCATGATTGTGGTATCCT
This sequence comes from Thuja plicata, assembly GCA_018584345.1. Lineage (NCBI taxonomy): Eukaryota > Viridiplantae > Streptophyta > Pinopsida > Cupressales > Cupressaceae > Thuja > Thuja plicata. Next base: position 1,019,201 of record MU228137.1, read on the forward strand.
AAGTTTTATTTATTCACAGGTTTAAAATGATGGATTTGGTAGTAGAAAGCATAATTTGGTGGCATGACGATAATCATAAATATTATGAAATATATGATAAATATGAATAGTTCTATTGTCCTCCTAGTTTAAGATGAGGTTTGGTAGGAGCTAACTACAGGGTCTTAGAGTCGCAAATCTAGTTTGACTCCAAAAAATTTACCTGTAGGGAAACAACATACAAATCTAGCAGTGTCCACCTAGTTTTAGCTAGGATATTTAAGATAGGTTGTTCCATTCTGCATTTATCTATTTCAGTTGTCCATGACTAATTTTTTTACCTTCTAGCACTAATCGTCACATTCAATTCACATATTTTTATTGCTCATTTTTATCTCAATCAAGGAGTGTTAAATTTAACTCTAATACTCGATTCTTAAGCAAAGTGGATCAATTCTCCGTCTATGTAATCATTGTGAAATAGGTTTAGTTCCTATTTTAAATAGATAAACCAATGAAAAACCATATCCATACAATACATTTGGTATCCTATCTTAATAAATATTGATATTTATAACATTAATGTATCAAAATGACTAATAAATTGGAAGTAATATCAATAGTAATAGTTTTTATCTTTCCTTCATATATATTTTCAATTTCAATGTTCATAATTTTTTGCTAAGATTTGAAGCATAAGGTGAAGTAAAACATAAATTAGATTTGTAATGTTTGGTAAATCTAATAGGATGTATTACAGAGTGTACATAAAAATTATGATTACACACAACTTACCTGTGATATAAAAGAACAACTGTTTAATAATTATTAAAAATTTAAAGTGTCACAATGTGTATTAGGGTTTATATAAGACACATATATGTAGACAAATATAAGATATAGTCATTTTTGGCATTTTCCTATATTTGCATTTTTTATTGGTTTTTATTACTACATATTTAGCATTCATGACATTACCTTACTTGAAAGCTACTTCATATTTATTTAGGGATTTTGTGGATAAAAATAATGTTTTTAGCTTATTTTTTCTATATATTTATATCGCATTCCCATGGATAATTTTTCAATATAAATACATTTTGTGTCCTTAAAAATGCCTTTAATAAGGTATTCAACATTATATTTATCATTTCCTCTTATTTTTTCTCATTCTCCTTTGTATGTTTAAATGTCTCTAATCTCTTCATATTCTATTATAAAGCATTATGTTGTAAGAAGTGCTAAGAGAAGATAAAAGTACTTTATGATCAATTATTTACTTTAGAAGTAAATACTTTTAAATTATTCGTTTCAACATTATAACCTATATTTAATCTATCACATTCTTTAGTCAACTTATCATAGCGATTTTATTGTTTTTAAAATTATGCTTAACTAAGTTGGATAATATGAATTACTAGGAATGTTATGTTTGAGATTACTACATCTCCCCATTTCTTATAAATAATTTATCCAAATAACCTCTACGAGCCTTCATATAGTTGTGTCTTACTATTTGGAAACATAGTCGCCTAAACATTGCTAAATATTTATAGTTCAACTATAATTTAAACCATAAAAAGAACCTCTTACTTTTTTCTTGCGCTTAAAAATAAGCTTATTTTCTCTTTTGAATGATTTCCAAGGAAATGTTAGATACTATATTGCATGAAATTATTGAAAGGTAATCACTGTATCATGTAATTTATCACCTTTTGTATGTTCTCTAATAACTATTTTTCTAAATTCTTATTAAATATTATTGACTAATAGATAAAGTGGATTTCAAACTCCTAGAAAATATATTAAAAATCGCCTATTAGCCAATATATATGTTGTATATATAGGCAATCACAAAAAACCATAGTTGGGGCCACAAAATACTTTTGTACGAACCTGTGTAATAAAAATTTGTACACCTGTACAGATCTAATGTATATCATTAAGGATATCACATTCCAATTAAGGAAAGGAGAAGGGTAGGTAATATCCTACTCAACCAAGAACCATTCATTAGATAAGATGTGAAGAGTTGTAGGGCTGAAAAAAACCATATTGTTCTAAGATAATATGAAGTTTATGACGACATTTTACCAAAAGGAGACAATTTAAATCTTGAAATAAGGTTAGAGTAGAAAATAAAATGCTCAAAATTTTGATTAAAAGATAAGAGCTAGCTGGTTTAGTAGTACTTATATCTATGATAATTATTTGATTTTTTTCATCTTATCTATTTCCTTTTTGTTTGAGTCATGAGGTTAGATTGATACATGATACATTAAAATTTATTTATCTAGTTTAACTTTATATCATATTGTACATCATATCATTTATATCATAAGAAATCCTAGTGTCATATTCTTATTGATTCTATTCTAGAGGCATTATGTATTTTGATGTAATACATTGTTGTATAATTATATGAAGGGACATCATGTAGTCACACAAGTGCAATGCCTTTGACCTATTGTTCCCACATCTAGAAAATCATACAATCCCTTATTTATTATCGTTCCACTATATTATTCATCTCATTCTTAAGCAACTCTACATTTTAACATATTTCACAATCACAACAAGACATATTATATCTTTATATTTTGATGACCAAATCTATCAACACTAATAGACTCTATTTAGTATCAGATATTAACCATTTAAGCACACTGATAAATTATCTAAGCCACACTAGGTGTTACTACTTCATCATAAATAATGCCCTCTACTATAATAAATAGATAATCACATCCTCCAATTTGATAGAGCACCTATATAATAGAGCACCTATATAGACATATATTTACATGCAAGAATATTACGCTATCCATCATGCTATATTTGATAACATTTCTCATTCTTCCATTTTTACACCCTTATTCTAATCAAATAACTCTCCACTTCCTTCCATTACCCATGTCTTGATACCTTCTAGTGATGTAGACATTTCAGGGCAAAATTGAAATAAAAAAGCAGAAGTGTAAGAAAGATTAATGTTTGGATAGATTCTCTGCATTGCAGCATATGAAGAGAGCATCTCATTCCATTCTTTCCACACACTTCTCAATCTATAAAGATTCCTTCGTGGAATCAGCATTGCTATGATATTCAACGCAATTTCATTCGGGAGGGTTTGCCAAACTCCTATTTCCATCTCCATCTTTACAACTTAGCTATGCAAAAAATGGAAGTTTTATGAGGTATTTTCCTACTTGGCCGAAGGCATGGTTCAATAAATCTAATCAGCAGGCGGTGTGACGTTTACATTGAGCGGGGTAACCTCGCGTTTCAATGCGAGGTATTTCCTTCACGCCGATTGGGACGACATTTTTTGAAAAGCAAGTAAATAATCCCTACGGTTATAGTAGGTTAATCTAAGAAAATTATTAGAGTGTTATCTATATCATTCTATAATGCTATAATAGATTCTTTTAAATAGATTATATGTTTAAACATAAGGAGAATAAGTGTGAATTTTTTTAAAAAAAGTTAACATTATATAACAAGAGATACAAGCGTTAAAGTTCTTGTCTATTGTGTAATGTTTTTAGGGGTAAGATATGGTGAAATGAGAATGTGTTTAAGCTAGTGTGGACAAATTGTGTGACACTAATGTAAATTGAATATTTGAATAGTATGTTGAACAAAAGTTTATTATTTTTCGTAATTACTTGTAACTTATGAAAGAAGTTATGGAGAAATCATAAATAATGTGAATTGAAAAAGGATCATTTGTGTGCGAAGGGAGGTTTTAAATTTTCCAAGCTACCTTACTCCAAAAATGAATCCAAAAACACCAAATCAATTATGTAGAAATTCAGAAGTCAAAAGATGCACACTTACTTTTCTGTTTTATGTAAATCCCGAAGTCTAGAGTTTGAATACTTACTCTAGAATTATAGAGTTGTGATTTTGAGTATGAACAAATTTGTAAGGATGGAAATCTCGATGAGATGCAAGAATTGAAAGACTAAAATGAAAAGGAAAACAAAAAATAAACTTTTAAATAAGAATATTAATCAAATCATTTTCTCATAAGTCTAAGACAAACAACATAACATGAACATTGGGAATCTATTATAAAATTTAAATTATTATAAAAAAAGAATAAATGTAAATGATTTTTTTTAGAAAAGCAATAAATGTATTTAGCTAAAACATTATAATAGATGATATAATATGATGGGACAGTTTTGTTCTCAATTTTGAAGTTGTACATTCGATATTATAAATGAAAATATGATCTTCTATTCTATATAAAAGGTGACTTTAATGCTTAACAATTTACACAAGAAAAATATAATGTTTGTCTTGTATAAATTTGTATAATGTACACTTAAGGATAATATTATATATTTTTAATTATAAAATAATAATTATTTTGATTTTCCAACCAATATATTTGTTTGATATATTGAATGGGGTGAAAAGAAAAATAATTTTATGATTTTGTAACTTCAAATTTTCATATGTATACTTTAGAAAAAATAGTATTATTTAATGATGAGAAATACGGCAATAGGAAAAAAGAAATAAATTATTATTAAAAATATAAATATATATTTAACTATTAATATCTTATATTTATTATTTTAATAATATAACATAGCAAAACAGTAAATAGGACAAAACAAAAATGATCAAAATAAATTATTTTATAAATTATATTAAACATTTATTCTAAGCATAAAGAATTAAACATTTTAAAATTTAAAAATAAACATTTAAAATTAATTATTTTTAAAAACTATAGTCAAGTACAAAAGATATTTAAGAAGTTTAAAATCTTAAATACTAAAAGTAGTTAAATATAAAGTATATCATTATATTATATAGTTTAATTTCAAAAAGATGGCAAATATTGATAGCTCCAATAATGAGTAATACATTTACAATGTACATTTAGTACAAATGACATGACATGCATTTTTAATGCTGCCAATAAATGACTACCATGTGCTTTTTTAATTTTCTTTTAATTAAGCTTTTAAAATGTGAATTTTCTCATTGTCTTTTTTGTTCACAGCCAATAGAATTATAAATAAATAGCATT
>MU228137.1:1032642-1063718 GCA_018584345.1 Thuja plicata
AATCTGATGCATCTCATTTCTCATAAGAATATATATACCACCTTACCTGTGAATGTAAAATGGTATGACATATCACTTAATATGTGATACCCAGTTTTACATATCATCTAACTCACGATATAAGGAATAACCTAACACATGATACCAAGTTTTACATCTCATTTTACTCATGATATGAGGAATTACCTTACACATGATACCAAGTTTTACATACCTAACTAATAGGAAATCTCTAAGGTGTGCTTGCACAAGCCTATTCCTAGGACACTGCTTGTTCCTAAACTTTAGAAGATCCTATTGTCTCTCCTAGGATCCCCAAGATCTGGGTTAACTATCCTAGAACCCCTCCAAAACCACTCTATGAGTTGGATTGTTTTCTGCTTCACCTTGAGGTAACTATCAACCAAATGGTCTTCAATTCGTTACTCCTTCTTGGATGTCGCCAAGTGCATCTTCATCACCATTTCATCAGAAGTGCTACAGGGGGTGAAATTATTATGGAGAAAATTTATTGCCTACCAAATGATCCCATTAGGATAGGTCATCAATGGTTTTGCAAACGAACTCAAGACAATGAATGAAATTGGTCTTGTAGGCCTAATAGGTCAATTAGCCCTAATCAGTGGGTTTTCTCACTTCTCTCACAAAAATACCAAACAACCCCCCAAAAAAACTTGATATTCAGATAGCCTTTTCCAAGACATAAAGGATTTTGGTGGTGTTAGGGTTCTAGGGCCTCTATACAGTATGTCCCTAGAATTCAGGGCTAATAGGGAAAATATGGCTATTTTTGTGCAGTCTTCTGATTTCTGCTTGGAAATATATCTTAATGGATTGTCCAATACCCAATCCTCTTATGAGGTATATATGACCTCTATACTTGTGAAACCATGCTTGGTTCCATTCTCCCAGACTTTCCCCTGCAATTACACACCATTAGATCACTGTCATACACCTAACTGGGCACACTGAACTCGCCTAGGGCACAACATTAAAATGATCCAACTTACTCTACTGTACTCTTGCTTCCATATGTACATTGTAAAATATCTTTCCTTCCATATCCCTTTGATCCATGATGATTTTCATGGTGGAGATCTATGGGGGAGCCATTTTCCTTAAAACTGCTAAAACGACACCAAGAACAATACTCCTAACAAAATAATATAAAAGACTAAACTAATGAACTCATAACAAATTCACAGTTAAAAAAAAATTCTTATAAATATCTCTACCACACTAATACAACAATGGATCAGTTATTTCAATCTATCTACTAACTCAAAAACTCAAAATAAGACGACTATATGCAAAAACCATAACTCAGAGATTCTCCTTCCCATTCAATTATATCATTACATCCATCTACCTTGAGAAATGGGATCTTCCATGTCTAAATATGTCAGTATCATTTTCTTTGGGGACATTTTTTGTTTATAAATCTTTCTCTAAGATCTCCTTGTGTATAGGTGATAATTGTAGAAACTCAAAGATTGTAATCTAGACTGGAGTGCACTGAAGTTTATCTACTAGATTGTAGTTTGACTTTCTGGAAGTAGAGGCTTTCATAAAAGAGAATTCCACTTGCTTAGGATTAGCTTGTTTTGAAGAATTAGGACCTCTGAGCATAACCTTGGGTTGACTCCTAGTGACAGCCTTTAGAATTTATTTATGTGAAGGAGAGTGGACACCTCTGAGCATGATCATGTGGTTAAACTCATTGTAAGATTGGGATTGTGTGTAAGAACCAACACCTCTCAAGATAGCCTTATGTGTCTCATCAATATCTGAATCATAGTTGGGTCCATTAGGTCTGACCATGTTAACGTTTTCAATCATAGGTTCAAGCATATTGATAACATTGTTAGTATGTTTATAAGTATAGTTGATCTTAGCGCCCTCATCTTTCTTTTATGTTTCTCCTTTTTCATACTTAGGGAGTGGTTCTTTAAGGCCCTATTTTCAGAATTCTTAACAATACTATCCACTCCAACTTTTCTATCTTCAATAATATCTTGAATGACATGTTTGAACTTTACACAATTGTCAATCTTGTGTCCTTTGTTCTTATTATATACTCAAAATAATTATTGGTCTTCCACCACTTAGGTTTCACATTTGGCTCATATGGTTTAGCATATTTAGGTAATGTGATAATCTTGGTTTCAAGTAAAGTCTTAAGTATCACATCATATGAATTTCCCAAGGGAGTAAAATCACATTTAGGCCTAGGTGCCCATGAATATTTATCCTTATTAGAATCATTATATCTTTCAGCTTCTTTTTGTTTGGTTGTTAGGATAGCCCTAGCCAAGTTTAAAATGGGCTCTTTAGGCTTAGGCCTATCAACAACACCATCATTGACCACATGCTTGTTCTTATTCCAAGGCTTATTTTTGTATTTTTTATATCCATTACCATTTGTTGAATTATCCTTTCTCAATTTGATCTCACCCTTTTTGACCAAAACATCCTCTATTCGAAAAGAACTTTCAATCATATCATTAAAGGTGAAAAATACTTGCTTTCTACGGTCATAATACAACTCGGGTATGAGAATATTAAAAAAGATATCAATATTATCATTTTATGTAAGTTGTTATGGGTATATTGAGTGTATCTTTCTTCCTCTTTGCAAGAATGTAATAAAAGGTTCACCTTCTTTTTTTTGATGTTGCATAGGTCAAGCATTGTCACACGGTGCTAAATATTATATGAGTATTATTGAATAAACCTTTGCACTAACTCCACTAAAGACTTAAGTGGAGGTGTGATTTTTATGAGCCACTCCATATCTTGGAAATTTATACTCCTAGGAAAAAGTATCATAAGATAAGTGTCATCATGTGTAAAGTCCATACTCAAAGCATAAAATTGTCAAACATGGTCATGTGGATCCCCATTTCTATCATACTTGTCAAACTTAGGAATCTCAATATCTCTTGGAAAAGGCATCATGTATACACTCTTGTAAAAAGGTATATTTCATATAAAATCATGACTTAGGCCTCTCCTTTTCCTCTTTTAAGCTTAACATTTCATTGGTCAAAATTTTTATTTCCTTTTGGGAAACTTGTAAAGGTGAGGGTTCTCTTCTTCAAATCAATCCATCAACATAAAAATCATGGGGGAGTTTCAACCATCTAGAAGCCAATTGAATGAAGTATTAATCACCATTTTTTTCCAATTCTTTTAACATTAGTCTTTGATAACGGTCATCTTGTTGAAACTTTAGGAGCTCTTCTTCAGTAATTTCATGTTCTGCGTTGTTTCCATGTTGAGAGTTAGACCTAGAATATGAAGATCTTCAAGGTGAATCAAATCCATTGTGTGTTGGCCTTTGGGGACATCTTGGAGATGTGTTATTTTGAGTATTCCCAAGGAAATTGGTATTGAATTGTTGAGCCAAACAGGTTGCTTGTTCCTCCATGTAAGCCTTTCTTTCTAACTCCATTAATCTTAACCTTTAATTTTTTTCAAAGAGATCATTCAGTCACTTGTTATGCTCTTCTCTAGACATGGTGAGAGATAAAATATTTTAAGATCTTGATGAGGAAAGAGGTGTCTCACATTTACTATCAAAGGTGCTTCCAAAAGGATCCAACCTAACTTTGGTACTATCCCCCTCTTTGTCAAGGTAATTTGAGGTTCTTTGTCTTGATGATGTTGAATCCTAGTAGGAAAAGGTAATTGGTTAAATGTAATTGGAGGTTTCTTTCCTTGATCAGTCTTATATCTAGTTGTTACTAGCATGAATGAGAATGTAAAGAGATAATTAAGATAACACAAGACAACTTGATGTCCACCGTAGAAGAGAAAAGTGTTCACTTGTCAAAAAGTAAAAGAGAGTAACATAAGATCAAGATGACTTACCACAAAGTGCCTATGCTATGGGTAAGATTCCTATGGATGACACTTGTGATTCAAGTCAAGAGATAATGTCAAGATAAATATAAAGACAAAGATAGCCAAAATAGATAGACAAGTGAACAACTTTACTAATCAAGAATATAACCAAGGTATCTAGGTGATCTTTTTCAGCTAAAAATAGTCCCTAAACTACTAGTTTTAAATAAAGAGACCATAAATAGTCAAGTATAAACTTCCTAAACTAGCTAAGAGTAAATTGAAGGCCAAACCCACTCGGAAAATAAAATGGGCAACAAACCATAGTAAAGCCAAATGATATTTCAGCATAGGACAATATTTCTTTATGACATAGGATGATATTTCATAGTACTGGGAGACAATATTTCTCTAGAAGGAAGATGATGTTTTATACTGTTGCATGATAGTTCTCACTACTACAGGTGAAACTGAGACAACAAACATAAAAATACCAATTTTTTTACTAAAGAACCTTGATTTGATTGATTAGTAATTTGTGACAATAACCAATTTCAGTTGTAATAGCAAGTTTGAAGATCAGAATCAAGTTTTCAAAGAAAATGTGACACATAGAGTAGTCTTCAAATAATCAAGCAAGGGACAAAGAAACCTTGCATGATACAAGCATTTGTGAGGTCTCAAAGAAAAATATCCTATGAATAGTATCATCATGTGTATGTTCAAATTATTTCTATGGGTCTTGACATTATCGAAGACACATCAAACACAAGCTTCCAAAGGAAAATTTGGCTTAGTATGAAAATATTTTCCCATACTAGATATTCCTTTTCCTAACACAAAGTGATGTTGGCTTTTTCTAGGACTATACCCTAGAGAATACAAATGGTGAGTGTAAAAACCTTGGGGCAATCTGAGAAACCACTTGGATCGGTCCTTGCACAAATATTAAGATACTTTTAGAGGTGAGTCGAGTAGCTTCTATCTAAAAGTGTCTAGTAAGGACATTCATTCATGACTATACCTTGTAGTTTCACAAGAAAAATTGAGGCCTTTAGCCCTACAAGCACTCAAAATACATACTCTTGTAAGAAAGATTAAGACCTCTCATCCCTATAGAAGTTGAATGTACTCCCCTTGTAGTCAATTAAATAATATTGAGACCAAGGTGGCCCTACAGGTTCCCAATCAAGTATAGTCTTTCTTAGCAAGATTGAGGCAACTAGGCCCTACATATGAAGAGGCATTAGGAATAGAAAATAGCCAAGTCTCCCCTCTCTTTGGATTGAAGGAAGATTTTTATTATAGTGGGATAGAGTAGCCAAGTCTTCTTGTTACCCACTTGGGTTTTTCCCAAAAAATTTCTCTCGTGGCAAGCCATCTAAAGGTAAATGCAACAAATAAATGGATAGCTAATGAAGGTCAAGATTTCTAATTATTCATAAGGAAACAAGCATACTCTCCTACTCCATAGTGTATCACAAACACATCAAGTGCATCTTCATTTACCAAAATACAATTAATTAAGCTATGTGCCTATGAAAATGATTTATGATAGCAAAGACACACAAGATCTAGTTACATAGCTCCAACGTAATTTCAAAATTTTATTAGTCTTAGCAATGCAATTCCTTGGGAAAACATATCCTACAAAACCATAAGTTAGGGCAAAAAATATATGCAAATGAAATAAATAACCATGAAAAACCACTTGTTAGGAAGGAAATAAAAGATCAAAACACTGCAATAAAACCCAATCAACAACCTTAAAATGCAAGATGCAATGAAATGAAGTTGAAAATAAGGTGCATGCTCATCACAATTTTTATTTTTTTTTCTTTGGACCTAGTTAACAAGATCTGATTTTTTTGCTATAATTGTTTCTTCAAAACTATAAATTTCAAAGAATATACCCCTCCTACAAATTTGGGAGCTTTCCAAAAATGTAATAATTTCAGTAATATTCCCTGATTTGTGCCCTAGGGACTCAATTTACCAAAACAAACTAGTTTTCAAAGATCGGGGTTTTAAGATATTATATTTCATCAAAACTAAAACCACAAATAGTAGAACCCCTCTAGGATTTCTAGAGATTTACAAAAATGTAAATTTTTCCAAAAAATACACTGATTTGCGACCAGAAACAATTTTTCATGAAAAAACATTAAAAAAAATTAGTACTCACAAAAATAATCTAAAAAATCATATTTTTCGACTGTGACGCACCTGAACCATCCCCAACCTAAAGTAAACACTTCAGAGTAATTGGTACAGGAGCACCTATGAAGAAACCTAGGGTCACCATGGATCCAATCAGAGATAGAATGACAAAATCATCCCTAACTGTGGATTGGGATGTATTGAAGTCAATAATGGCGATTTGCAATAAAGAATGTAATAAAATGTTGCTAAGTCCTAATGGACCAAGCAAAGGACTAGGACATCAAAATATTGTAATTTGGGCCAATAGTTCCCCAAGGGTTCTATTAGGGTCTAGAATTGTGTAGTAAGGTCTAATAGATCCTAGGAGATGAATCCTTAAGTTGGAATAAGGTGAAGACAAGAATAAAACCAAAATACACAAGTTAATAATTCAAATTTTTGAATATTAATGTCTAGTTGTATTTGGTGGGAAATTAAATTTAGGAGTCTAAAATACCTTTATAATCATAAATAACCAATGGAATTGGTTACAGAGGTTCTTTGTCACTTGTATATGCCCACACAAAGGCATGAGATCAAGGTAGTGTGGTTGGGTACATTCATTTGCATGGACAAAGTAGGGTATGAAACAATAACATAAGTTTACTTGCATATTTTGATTTTTTTTTGAATTATTAATTGATTCTAAAGGTTTTAGAAACATTTTTGAATGCTTTGAACATCATTTCAATTCATTTTAATTAATTATGAAGCCTAGGAATCAGACTGACCCATGAAAGGCCTAGAAATTGTGAATTATTTTGAATAAATGGATTAGGATTCATCCTTTACTATAGTGTTTGTGATTTTGGGGATAAATCCATCATTTTACCATATCAAACTAACCTTTTAAATGTAATATTGAAGAGTATCTCTTAGGGTGATCACCATTGTTTGACTATTGTAGGGTAAAAGACATGAATTTGGCTCCTTCACTATACCAGTAGCCATTCTACTTGAATGAGGGAAGTATATTTGATGCAATCCTTCATGATATGACCAGGAGAAGGTGTTTGGTCCATCAATTGGAAGAGATAGTGCTTGGAGATTCTATATTGGGGAAGCCCTATATATGGAGGGTTTGGAAGCCTAATTTGTGGATTTTGGGTGTTGTAGGAGATCTGAGTCTAATTCCTCTTGAATTTGTACATTTGAGGACATAAGGAGTCACTATCCAAGATTTGGGGTCTTGAGGTTGAGTGGGGTTAGAATTTTCTTTGAAAATTCACCACTTTTATGCATAGTTGGGGGGTATAGTGCTAAAACATTGGCATTGGGTCAAGAGTCTCCATACGTGCTCTTAACCACATCATCAAAATACTATTTGAAGTACATTCCCAACTATGCATAACCTCATCTATAATTCTCTATCTCCACCAAGTGGTATACAAGAAATTAAGAGCCTTGGGAGAAAGGTTAAAGGTGTGTATGTCTAAGGAAAAGTTTGGGAAGTTTGAAGAAGAGGCTCAAAACATGCCTCCAAAATTGACAGCCATGGAGCTTTCTAGGATGGTCATGGACCAAGAAGAAAATAATAAAATATTGGAATAGGTGATTGAAAGGTTGACCAATGTTGTTGAGAAGAGGGGTTCATACCCTTATAATGATGAAGATGAAGCAAAAAAGGAACATGTTGAAAAAAGGTTGGATTCTGAGGATGCTAGACTAGTAAAGATCTTGAAGGCAGTTAACAAAGGAGAACTTGAAGTCAAAGTAGAGATTCTAATGTATGATGGGAAGATGGATGAGGAAGTACTCCTTGGTTGGTTCATTTATGTTGAGAACCACTTTTACTTTGAGGACATTGAAGACAAATATAAGGTTAAGATTGCAAAAGAAAGGCTTAAGGGTCATGCATTGTTATGGTGGGAATACCTACAAGTAGAGAGGTGGAATAAAATCCTACCAAAGATCACATCATGGGCTGAATGATAGAAAAAATGAGGGAGAAGTTTCTACCAAAGGGATACAAGGTTCAACTCTTCAAGAAGATTCAAAGTTTGAAGCAGAAGGACATGGATGTCCAGAGGTATACATAGAATTTCCTCAAGCTTGACATCAAAGCCTCTCATGATGAAGATATGGAAGAGAAGGTGGTAAGATATCTTGGAGGGCTGAGGTACAATGTCCTAGATGAAATGAGCATGACTACACCAAGGAATCTTGAAGATTTCTACAAGTTGGAAATGAAGTCAGAAGACAATCTTAGAAGAAGGCAAGAGAGGCAAGGTAGTTCAAGAGGGCAAAAAAACAAGGGCAAAGGATTTAATCCAAGATAAGGACAAAATTAGAAGGGTAAAAAGATAGTCACAGATCAAAACGGAGAAAAAATAAGTGGTAGAGGAAAGAGTTTCCATGGGAAGTTCTACAAGTGTGGTGAAGAAGGGCACTCATTCTACTTGAGTGTCTTGAAAGAGAAGCTAAGAAGAATGAAAAGAGGGTTTGTTTGTCTCAAGGGGAAGAGGAGAGTAAACAAAAAGAGGAAGAAGGAATGCCCCATGAGTATGCATACCCTAAAGCAGGTTAATGTCTCTTGATGGGAAGGTAACCTATTCAACATATACCCAAGGTATCTATTTTTAGAACAAATTGTAAAAGTTGTAGAAAAGTTAATAAGGTTATCATAGATTCTGGTTCATTTGATAATCTAGTGTCCTATTAGATGGTCAATAAGTTAAACTTGCCTAAATTTCCATTGGAAGACCATATAGGGCCTCTTGAGTTAGTAATGATCAGAATATTGCGATTAAGTAGTAAGCATATGTATATTTTTCAATTGGGAGTTATGTTGATAGGGTTCTATGTGATATAGTTCCCATGACATGTTGCCACGTCATCTTAGGGAGACCATTTCAGGCTTCAAGGAAGACCATTTATTATGGTTTGAAGAATGAATATGTGGTGCACAAGGACGCAAGATAATTCACCCTTAAACCTCTTCCAATCCAAGTAGAAGAAGTTGGTAGCATCATTGTCTTTGGTGCAAAAACATATGTTGATTTGTAGGTTCTGAAGCATGATAACATTATGACTATAGAGAGGATGCGTAGGACCACTTTATTGGTCTTGAAAGATAACTTTGTTGACAGTCAATGAGGCATTGACTGTAAAAAAAATAAAATAAACATGACGATGGTGTATTTGTTGGCACTTTGTGGTGTCCTTTGGGATACTCAGTGAAGAAAAGTACAATGGTGTCATTGAAGGACACAAGAAATAGTCTATTTGATTCTAGAGTGTAGTTGCAAGGATAGTTTGTGGTAGTACAAGATCACTATTTGTAGCAGTCCACTATGAAGTCTGATAAAAGATTGGACCTTGGTCCAATTTCTTCTTTTTTCTCACTCTTTGCATGTATGTGTGAAGGAAAGGAGGATATAATTGGTTGTTGATCAAAGGGCTCACAAAGAGAAAATGAAGGGACCACTTACAAGGAGAATGGGTGACAAGAAGATACAACCCCTTAGTTCTTGGGATAAGAACTTTTTTCAAGGTGGGGTGTATGGTGCAGGAGCACCTATGAAGACACCTTGGGTCACCATGTATCCAATCAGTTATAGAAGAACAAAATCATCCCTAAGTATGAATTGGGATGTATTGAAGCCAATAATGGCAATTTGCAATAAAGAATGTAATAAAATGTTGCTAAGTCCTAATGGTCCAAGTAAAGGACTAGGACATCAAAATGTTGTAAGTTGGGCCAATAGTACCCCAAGAGTTAAATTAGGGTCTAGAATGTTTTAGTAAGGTCTAATAGAACCTAGGAGATGAATTGTTAAGTTGGAATAAGTTGAAGAAAAGAATAAAACCAAAATACACAAGTTAATAATTCATATATTTGAATATTAATAGCTAGTTGTATTTGGTGAAAAATTAGATTTAGGAGGCTAAAATACATTTGTAATCACAAATAACCAATGGAATTTGTTGCAATCATTATTCATCATATGTATATACCCACCCAAAGGTAGGAGATCAAGGTAGTAAGGTTGGGTACATCCATTTGTATGGACAGAGCAGGATTTGAAGCAATAATAGAAGTTTCATTGCATATTTTAAATTTTTATTCATTCTTAATTGATTCTAAAGGTTGTAGAAACATTTTTGAATGTTGTGAACATCATTTCAATTCATTTGAATTAATTTTGAAGACTAGGAATCTGACTGTCCCGTGATAGGCCTAGAAATTGTGAATTGTTTTGAATAAATAGATTACGATTCATCTCTTACTGTAATGTTTGTGATTTTGGGGATGAATCCATCATTGTACCATATCAAACTAACCTTCTAAATGTAATATTAAAGAGTATGTTGTAGGGTGATCACCATTGTTTGACCGTTGTGGGGTAAAAGACATGAATTTGGCTCCTTGTGTATAGTCGTAGCCATTCTACCTAAAGGAGGGTACTATATTTGGATGGAATCCTTCATGATATGACCAAGAGAAGGTTTTTGGTCCATCAATTGGAAGAGATGGTGCTTGGAAATCCTAGATTGGGGAAGCCCTAGATATGGAGGGTTTGGAAGCCTAATTTGGGGCTTTTGGGTGTTGCAAGGGGTCTGAGTCTAATTCCTCTTGTATCTATGCATTTGAGGACATAAGGAGTCACTTTCCAAGAGTTGGGGTCTTGAGGTTGAGTGGGGTTAGCAGTTTCTTTGCAAATTCACCACTTTTATGCATAGTTGTAGGTTGCATTACTACAACATTGACATTAGGTCAAGAGGCTTCGTACGTGTTCTTAACCACATCATCACGATACTATCTGAATTCCATTCCTAACTGTGCATCACCTCATCTACAATTATTTGCCTACACCACCAAAAATCCAAGCCATTTTTTATATATGATCAAATATTTCAAACAAACCCTAGGATTTTGTCTTCAACTCAACCTGCACAAGGATTAGCCTTGAAAAAATTCAATAAAATAACCATGTAAAGAAAAATGTGAATAAAATGAAGGAAAATTAGGGGCATCATCCCCATGGTGGGCGCAGAAAATGTGTGATAAAAATATGACACACTTCTATAAACCATAACATTTGAGAGAATCCATGAAGATGAAGTCCAAAGAATTGGCTTATAGCTTTCTGTCCATAGCATGCAAGACTCATGTAGATAATGATGGTGGTGTTACTAATTTTTCTTGTATCCCTCGGTTCTAAAAGCGACAATGCAAACCAAACATGGGGATTTTTGTCTAGCTCACAAGAGTCAGCTCATTCCTGCAAACTAAGGGGCAAGAAAATAATAATTGATGAGGATTTGATCCTCCTTCTGCTTCAAGTTCCACACACTCAGGCAGGTGCACCTAAAACATGATAAAATATGCGTACACAATGACTTTCTAGCTAAACCTCTTTATGTAGATGAGACCATGGATAGTTCTAAGACTTATAAGATATGTGATTTCACACCTCATACAATATTATGTAGGATCCCACCCACATGATTTGATAAGAACTATGAAAATGGCCAATGTGACAAGGATAAAATCCTTCTTCTCTTTGAGTTCTAGACTCAGGCAGGCTAACCCATGGATTTCTTCTTTAAAGAAGCTAACATGTACTCTTACATTCATGGAATGCAAAACATAAACATTCAAGCTCTCATACAAAAAATTAAAAGTGATTTGAATAATTTATTGATGAAGAAAAATGCATAACCAACAAAAGACCAGTGCCTTATCTATTGGGCAACAGAGTCAAATAAACATGCATTTCCAGAAAACCCTAACTCCAAACTCAAAGAAACTAAGTGAAGTGTCTTACAAATCACTCTTCTCACTCCAATTCCTAGACATCAGATTCATGTATAAACCTTATATTCTCATAACTTGTATTCAAGATTGACTCTCTCCTTGAAAGAAACTTAAAAACAAGATCATAGCTACCTTATAGCCAGTGTATCAAAATTCCTTACAAACTGACACACAAGCAAGAACAGATACACAAAGACATCAACTAGAATTGAACATGGATTCCATTGTTCTTTATTGAAAAATCATCTGGTTCAGCATATTTACAAGACAAAGAAACTCAGAGAAAACAAGAAAAAAAGCCTTAATATTGTCCAGCAGCATAAATTTCAACATCTCGTTACAATCAGGAGAAAAGAAAGATATAGGAGAAAAGGGGAAACAAAAACCATCAACAGACACCTATCCTTCTTTAAAAAATATCCCCTTCCTTTCCAGAAATCTGATTCTTCTTTGCAACTACCTTCAACTATAATAATTTCATCCTAACTGAATTGATTCCATGCCTCTTCACAAATAAATATGATTTTATGTTGATTCTTTCTTTTCTAGTTTCTTCTTGTTATGATATTCTCTTTTCAACAATCTGATCAAAAAATTAGAATCCTCAGGTTCTGTCGATTCCAACGGTATATGATACTCTATATTTTGGACAACATATGCCCCTTGAAATTATCATTCAAAGCTTCCTCTCCCGTGCATAGAATTTGAAATATTTGAAATTATATTCAATAGTTTGACTATTGAATTGAAATAATATTTCCCTTTACTATTTAAATTTTGCATTTTTAATTACACGTACTCAATAGCATTTTAATACCTTTTTTGCACACACCCTCAGCGGGCCCCACGTGCCATGTGGCACAACCTGATTCACCTGGCCCACCACCTCATCACCCTACTAGTCCTACATCATCATCTTGCCACGTTACAACCTTTGATTGGCCTATAAGTCCACTTGGGAGCCCAGTCAATTGCCCTGCGTCTAGCCCGCCACCTGTCCGGGTGCCACGTGGCAGTGTGTCGCGATCCTACAATAGTTAATTATCTTGTAACTTCATCTTCAAGGCTTTCTGAAAGTCGTTGATTTTACCTCAACATGCGTGCCATTTTTTAATGCATCTAATGCGTGCCATGTCATCTGCCACCTGGACACCACCTCATCTACCATGTTGTCAACCCTGCCACGTGGCAGCCTGTCACGTTGCCTCAAAGCCCAGATCTTCCTCATCTTCTCATCTAGAATTAACGACGGTCGTCGATTTCACCACGTCACTTCCTCATCATTCATGTGGGCCATGCCAAAATATGGTTCTTCAAATAACATGTTGTGCATTGTTTGATATAAACATCTACTTCTCCCTTTGCACCAACAATGTGGGATAAAATCTTGTTATGATTTTAAAGCCTTCTCTACTTTTTCGCCCAAAATATAGGGGTCCCACCATGCCCAATACTCTATCCAGCTAAGGGGCTCGCCAGTGGGCCTCTTGGCTTTTCCTTGTTACATAAAGTAAGTGTGACAATTTTTAAACATAAATATTTCCACTCCCTAGTCAATGTGGGATACAACGCATTGCATTTTCAAATCTTTTTAAAACTTACAGCGCAGACTTTGGCCCATACACCTGCAGATTTTACTTGCAATGAAATGTTCAACCATTTGCCTTGTCATGCAACCCATGCTTGGATTGAGAGGTGGTTGAAGGATTCGGTTTTATACCTCCAGATTGCATTATCTTGAAAGGCTTTTGCCATGCATTAACTCCCTACCTTTCAATCATGCGCTTGCTACTTTTCCCAAGGGCCCCTTTTTTATTTCTATATAATATCGCAAAGATTTTACCACATATTGCACAGGTCTTTTACTGCCATTTGATACTTGGAAGAATGCATTTGCTTTGAAATTTCCTTCTTGGTACATTTGTTGGGTCCCTGCATGGGATTTGAAATATACAATCATGCGCAACACTATTTAAAAGTCATGCCATCTATGTTGCGCAGTGTTTTTGGCATTTAAATTATTTCAATTTTTCAATGTTTTCCTTTGTCTAGCTCCTCCACCAATCCATCGTAGACACCCCTCTATCTATTTCTTTGGACATGCTTCCATTAAATTGTAAAACTAACATCTTCCTTTCATGTTTCATAGAGACTTACCTAGAATTCCACGTAGGTAGGCCTTTGTCACATTCTGAAATTTGTATTTGCTATAAATGTTTTAACTTCCTATCAAAATCATGACTTATCTCCTTTTAGAATTGCGCAACCACTGGAGATTTCTTAATGCAACATTTGAAACTTGACAGCTTCCAAATTCACACTCTACGCTGACCTCCATTCATTGCACAAGGTTTATGGACAAACTTCATCCCGCCCACTAACAAGGAAACTGTGGCCTATCTTTTTGGATCAATCAGGGTGAAGACAACTAATTCTTAGTTATGGAAACCACTGATAAGCATCCACAAGTGACATACTGATGGAAAAGCTTGCTTATAATTTATAGAGTGAGGCAATACTATGTTCTCGGTAAGCTCATGTCCTTGACTATAGAAAGCGGGGTTGTAAAACCTTAACCATTAAACATGGGGATCAACATTGGCATATGATAAGAGCAAATCCACCTAGTTTGGCAGTGCCACTGCTGATCTAATGGCAAGTTCTAACAAAGATAATCAATGTAGATATTACAATCTCATTAGTAGGTAATTTCACATCAAATTTTTGCCAGCCTTGTTTGAAAATGTTTAGGAATCGGTGAAGGAAAGTGAAATCACTTTACAATCACATTTGCTAACACAAATCCAGCTTGCACGTTCCAATCAATCATTTTCTCTTATGCATCCTAATGGTCCTCATATACTTCAAACTTGAATCCACATTCTGAATACAAACCATTATGCAAACTTTATTTAAAAGTATTGAACTAGCGGCCTTCATGATCACTTCTGACATTTTACAAACTGACAACATAACTGCAACTAGCCTTTGGACTTGGTCTAAAAAATTCACAAAAACAAGTAACCGGAAAGTGGCACTGGGCACACACGTCCTATGATTATCGTTCTTCCATACTACAAAGTGGTATATGATGAAACACAATAGATCCAAATATTTTAAACACCCAATTCGTCTCTTCACAACAATTCTACAAATTACCTTGTCCAATAACAATGAATTGTATTTTGTTTCGACTTTGAAAACAAGTCAAACGACCTCCTAAAGACCCAAGCTTCTGGATATTGGAAGTATGTTATATGGAGAATATGGATCTAGAAGAGTGGCTCTTCAAAATCATCCAGACACATTTGGAAGCCCCTCAAAAGTAGCCACTTGGAAATGCAGAAAATAGAAAACATGAGGAATAATGATTTCTGCAAATGAAAAGCAACTTCAAAAGTGTGCAAACTAAACCCTCAGGACTTGAGACCTTGCAAACTTGAAGTAAATTTGGTCTAAAATTCACGGAAACCATTTTCTTGATGTAACCAATCACAGCATTGAAGATATAACGTCACAAACGGGGCCTCCAACCAAACTGTGCAACTGTTTTGCATCAAATTGTTAGAAACTGCAAACGGAATCGGATTGGCAAACTGGGCAAACGGATTCATCATGGCCTAAAAATATTCATGGTTGCACATTTCCATGCCTAAAATATAGGGGAGCATTCAATTGTCCATTCCATTCAACTGGGTGTAAAATTGTAAGACCTCAAAGTAGGTCATTCAGAAATCTGCATTTGACAGTTTGTCACACTGATAGAAACTGCAAATGCAATGGGCTTAGCAAACTGACCAAATAGAGTTGTAATAACTTGAAGACAGATAATCAATAAATAGTT
The DNA here is from genome assembly GCA_018584345.1 of Thuja plicata. Taxonomy (NCBI): domain Eukaryota; kingdom Viridiplantae; phylum Streptophyta; class Pinopsida; order Cupressales; family Cupressaceae; genus Thuja; species Thuja plicata. Next base: position 1,048,296 of record MU228137.1, read on the forward strand.
GACCTCTATAATGGAGCACAAAAGGAATTTTTTTTAATTAGGTCACAAGGTCAAAATTTACAATTGGTCAAACAGGGCTACTCAGAATTCTGATCAATTACACAATGCATGACAACGGTAAACTACCAACTTTGAGGGGTTTGAAACCTAGTCAAAACATATCAAAATGACTTGGAATTTGAAACATAGTTTCTTTGATATGCATACTAAACATCCCCAAAGTGGCAGGCCATGACACACAACATGACACAAGATATTCAAATGCGAACTGGGCCTGTTACAACAAATTGACACTGGCAGAAATGCAGATTTGGACAAGTGCTCAAAACAAGACATCATGAAACACCTCAAAACTTGAAATTAACAACTTGGGATGTCTAGATATGCCTAAACAAGAGTCATGAGTACTTGACATGAATGTAAAAATTCATAATTGGATTTGGGCAAATAGGCTCAAAAAGCACTTATAGGGGGTTAAAATGCAAAATTTTAACATGGTACTTCAAAAACCCTTACTGCTTTTTTTCAGTCCCAACAGTGGCTCTAGCTATGGACACGTGCTCCATGTGGGCATGTAGAGAAATTTTAGAATCTCATGGTACAACAGACCATTCAAAACTTCAAATCAAACTTTCTTTTCTCTCTTCTCTTTCCACTTATAACTTTTTCTCTCCAAGAACAGGGAACCTTTTATTCGAAAGCAAACACACCACACGATTGAAAGGGAAAGAAAGCAACTATACAAACAAGAAGCTTATTTACAAAGGCTCAAAACCCCAAAACAAGATTCATATCTTACCTCTATCAAACATATGGTTTTCATCTGCAAAAATACAAGGTAAATTGAGGCTATTATATCTATTCACTTGATAAAAAAATGTTGCCCTGAATCTTCAACATGTCAAACAAAAGGTAATCAGAAAACTCACCTTCACTTGGCAAAGCAAAAGCACTGAATCGCTGCATATGCTGATCACTATGTGATATCACAACATCACATCCTTGAATATCACTATCTTTCTGAAACAATAAACATTCCAGCTTACTCTCATGGCTGGAAACATACTGGGTCACTTCAACACATGCCTGGATATCAAAGAAAAACTTCTCATATTCAACCTCATATGTATCATGCAAAAAATCAGGGGAAGCATGATGAACCATAACCTCTGATTTCATACTTAGCTCATCATGAAAAGCTCCATTCATTTTCAAACAGCAAAAATTTTCAAGATCAACATTAGAGGAAGAATGATTAGAACAAAAGGAAGCTGAATTAGTCATTTCATCCTGGTTCCCATAGTTACTCTTTTTATAATCTGACATATCATTCAGATCAACTGAATTTCCAGCCATATCCTCATACAAAGGATTAGAAACTACATGGAAACCTTTCTCAAAGTCAGGATAGAAAAGCATTGGCTGATTCACATCTATTTCTTCACCAAAAGTGGGTTAGAATCTTCATTATATCCACAATCATTTTTGATATCACAGTCAGCTTCAAGGATGGAACATTCTGAATCAGCATCATTATGAGTTGAACAATCATTATTGCTATGAATTTGAGAAGAAAAACAACTATAGCTATGATTTTTTAAAAGAAAATCCCCAATGATCTTATCAAAATAATTAGTTGTATGAAAAGGTGTTTGTGTTGGGACGGCATATGCATATCCATTTTCACAATCTGACAATTCTCTATCCTTTTCTTCTGCAAATTCCTGACAAATGCTCCCTCGGACATCCCTATTTAATAACATGGATTGAAAACAATCTTCCATATTTGAAATAAGGACTGAAATGTTGTGGATCATATCTTCTTGTGCAAGGAAATCACTGCAGCAACTTTTGTCTGTGTCATAGTCATTCTCTTGGTGCTCACTAAAGTCTTCCTTAAATTGAAATAGGAAGTCTACATTATTGTGTTAAATAGAAGAAAAATCTACAGACTGAAAGGAAAAATTATTTACTAAATATTCATCTTCATCAATCTGATGTTTGTCTACTTCATCATCAGCATAATAAGATTCAGTATCATCATCATAAGAACTAGATTCAACATCATCTACACTTTCAAGTTCAGATTTCTCAATTTCATCAATCCATATTCTAACACGTTCAAATGCCTCTTCTCTAAGAGATGTTGACCAATCAAGTGATTCTGGCACACAAAGTTCTAAAAATAATTGTACCCACTCTAATTCTGGAAAGTCAATATCTGCTATAAACTTATCAACTGTACTAGAAAACCTTTGATAAAATGAATATTCTGACTCTTTCTTTCTTTCTCCTACCCTTTCTCTCAAAATCAATAGGGCCTTTTCTTGGATTCTTTTCTCTCTCAAAGAAATATCCGTATTAGATTTCTCAAGCTCTGACTGATAAATCTCAGATATAGTAAAATATATTGATCCATTGAAAATGAATTCTCCATTGGACCATTTACTTTAGAACACAACTTATTCTATGACAGAACTTTTATCTGACTTTATGTAGTCATTTTCCTCACATAACCACAACATATTTCTAATTTCAATAACTGAAAATCTCAACCCATAAATATGACAAAAATTTCAATCTCTTTCCTTTTCTTAGTGACTCATTCACCTATGAAGGGACTTTTCTTTTCAACAAATAAGAGGATTACTTGGATGAAATTTGCAACAGATACTCTTTTTTCTTATTGAATTGAAACATTGTGGATTTAGAGCCTTTTGTGTAGCTTCATCAGGTTCTTTCTTCATAGAGTCGCCATCTCCTTGTAGAGGAGAAATTTCAAACAACAAAAGCTATTAGCCAAATTATTTTCAATTTTGGGTTCATTCTAACTAGCAAAGTCACACAGTCTTTTTCTTCCTTTCATTGCAAATAAAAACCATACTATCCATGATACTTTTCTCAAAGATCTAAAACAAATTTCAGATTTGTCTCTTGACACTCTTTCTTGAAATCAGATTCAGATATTGATTCAGCCAAGCAAGGAAAGAAACGTCTTAAACTTGCTAATCTTAAACATCAAATAACAACTGAGAATCAAAAATTACACTGGCACAAAACAACCAGGATTCTCCAAATTCAAACAGAGTCGCCACCCATAAAATGTATGGGATTAAGATTCACAATCTGGTCCAGAAATGAAGCAACAAATGATTAACTCCTATGATCTTTTAACCTTCACTTCTTCGGCAGATTATAATTATTGGGTATTTTGATTTGTAACTTTTAGAACGAGAGTTTCTGAATAAAACTTTTAACTCCCCAGCAGAGTCGCCAATTTGTTAGTGATTTATCTTGTATCCCTCGGTTCTAAAAGCGAAAATGCAAACCAAACTTGGGGATTTTTGTCTAGCTCACAAGAGTCAGCTCATTCCTACAAATTGAGGGGAAAGAAAATACTAATTGATGAGGATTTGATCCTCCTTCTGCTTCAAGTTCCACACACTCAAGTGGGTGCACCTAAAACATGATAAAATATGCATACACAATGACTTACTAGCTAAACCTCATTATGCAGATGTGACCGTGGATAGTTCTCAGACTTATAAGATATGTGAGTTCAAACTCAACCAATCTTATGCAAGTGACCACCTACATGATCTGCTAAGAACTAGGAAAATGGCCAATGTGACAAGGATAAAATCCTTCTTCTCTTCAAGTTCTAGACTCAGGCAGGCTAACCCATGGATTTCTTCTTTAAAGAAACTAACATGTAGTCTTACATTCACAAAATGCAAAACATAAACATTCAAGCTCTCATACAAACATATAAAAGTGATTTGAATAATTGATTGATGAAGAAAACTGCATAACTAGAAAAAGGACCAGTGCCTTATCTATTGGGTAACAGAGTCAAATAAACAAGCATTTACAGAAAACCCTAACTCCAAACTCAAAGAAACCAAGTGAAGTGCCTTACAAATCACTCTTCTCACTCTAATTATTGGACATCAGATTATATATAAACCTTAAATTATCATAACTTGTATTCAAGATTGGCTCTCTCCTTGAAAGAAACTTAAAAACAAGATCATAGCTACCTTATAGCCAGTGTATCAAAATGCATTACAAACTGACACACAAGAGTCAAGTCCAGATATAGAAAGACATCAACAAGAATTGAACAGGAATTCCATTTTACTTTATTGATAAATCATCTGGTTCAGCATATTTACAAGACAAAGAAACTCAGAGAAAACAAGAAAAAAGGCCTGAATACTGTCCAATAGCATAAATTTCAACATCCCATTGCAATTAGGAGAAAAGAAAGATATAGGAGAAAAGGGGAAACAAAAACCATCAACAAACACCTATCCTCCTTTAAAACATATCCCCTTCCTTTCCAGAAATCCGATTCCTTCTTTGCAACTACCTTGAACTGCAATAATTTCATCCTAACTGAATTGATTCCATGCCTCTTCACAAAGAAATATGATTTTATGTTGATTCTTTATTTTCTAGTTTCTACTTGTTATGATATTCTCTTTTCAACAATCTGATGAAAAAATCAAAATCGTCAGGTTCTGCCGATTCCAATGCTATATGATACTCTATATTTTGGACAAAATATGCCCCCTAAAATCGTCATTCAAAGCTTCCTCTCCCGTGCATAGAATTTGAAATATTTGAAATTATATTCAATAGTTTGAATATTGAGTTCAAATAATATTTCACTTTACTATTTCAATTCTGCATTTTTAATTGCACATACTCAATAGCATTTTAATACCATTTTAATACCTTTTTAATACTTTTTTTACACACACCCTTAGCGGGCCCCACGTGCCACATGGCACAACCTGATTCGCTCGGCTGACCACCTCATCACCTTACTAGTCTTTCATCATCATCTTGCCACATGTCAACCTTTGATTGGCCTACAAGTCCACCAGGGAGCCCAGTCAACTTCCTTGTGTCTGGCCCGCCACCTGTTTGGGTGCCACATGGCAGCCTGTCATGATCCCGTAATGGTTAATTATCCTGCAACTTCATCTGCAAGGCTTTGCGACAGCTGTTGATTTTACCTTGGGATGCATGCCATTTTTGAATGCATCTAATGTGTGCCATGTCATGTGCCACCTAGACACCACCTCATCCACTATGTTGTCACCCCCGTCATGTGGCGGCCTGTCGTATTGCCTTAAAGCCCAGATCTTCCTCATCTTCTCATTTGGAATTAATGACGGCCATTGATTTCGTCGCGTCACTGCATCATCATTCATGTGGGCCATGCCAAAATATGGTTCTTCTTCCTTTTTGCATAATTTCTAAGGTGCTCTCGCCAGCTACGTGTGGAGAGCCTCTAGACTACTTCTTCAAATACGATGTTGTGCGTTGTTGGATATAAACATCTACTTCTCCCTTTTCACCAACAATGTAGGATCAAATCTTGTTACGATTTTAAAGCCTTCTCTACTTTTTTTCCCAAAATATGGGGGTCCCACCACGCCCAATACTCTGTCCAGCTAAGGGGCTTGCCAGTGGGCCTCTTGGCTTTTCCTTGTTACATAAAGTAATTGCAACAATTTTTAAACATAAATATTTCCACTCCATAGTCAATGTGGGATACAACGCATTGCATTTTCAAATCTTTTTAAAACTTATTGCGCAGACTTTGGCCCATAAACCTGCAGATTTTACTTGCAATGAAATGTTCAACCATTTCCCTTGTTGTGCAACCCATGCTTGGATTGAGAGGTGGTTGAAGGATTTGGGTTTACACCTACAAATTGCATTAGCTTGAAAGGATTTTGCCATGCATTAACTCCCTACCTTTCAATCATGTGCTTGCGACTTTGCCCAGGGGCCCCTTTTTATTGCTATATAATATCGCAGAGCTTTTACCACATAGTGCACAGGTCTTTTACTACCATTTGATACCTGGAAGAATGCATTTGCTTTGAAATTTCCTTCTTGGTACATTTTTTGGGTCCCTGCGTAGGCTTTGAAACATACAATCACGCGCAACACTATTTAAAATCCATGCCATCTATGTTGCGCAATGTTTTTGGCATTTAAATTATTTCAATGTTTCAATGTTTTACTTTGTCTAGCATGTGGGCTCCTCCACCAATCCAGCGTAGACACCCCTCTCTCTATTGCCTTGGACATGCTTCCATTAAATTTTAAAACTAACATCTTCCTTTCATGTTTCATAGAGACTTACCTGGAATTCCATGCAGGCAGGCCTTTGTCACATTCTGCAATTTGTATTTACTATAAATGTTTTAACTTCCTGTCAAAATCATGACTTATCTCCATTTAGAATTGGGAAACCACTAGAGATTTCTTAACACACCATTTGAAACTTGATAGCTTCCAAATTCACACTCTACACTGACCTCCATTCATTGCGCAAGGTTTATGGACAAACTTCATCCCGCCCACTAACAAGGAAATTGCGGCCTGTCTTTTGGATCAATCAGGGTGAAGAGAACTAATTATCAGTTATGGATACTGTTGATGAGCATCCACAAGTGACATAGTGATGGAAAAGCTAGCTTAGAATTTGTAGAGTGAGGCAATACTGTGTTGTGGGTAAGTTCATGTCCTTGACTATAGCAAGCGGGGTTGTAACACCTTTACCATTAAAAATGGGGATCAGGATTGGCATATGATAAGAGTAAATCCACCTGGTCTGGCAGCACCACTGCTGATCTAATGGAGAGTTCTAATAGAGATAATCAATGCAGATATTACAATCTCATTTGTAGGTAATTTCACATCAAAGTTTTTCCAGCCTTGTTTGAAAATGTTTAGGAATTGGTGAACGAAAGTGAAATCACTTTACAATCACACCTGCTAACACAAATCTAGCTTGCACATTCCAATCAATCACGTTCTCTTATGTGTCTTGCTGGTCCTCACATACTTCAAACTTGAATCCGCATTCTGAATACAAACCATTATGCAAACTTGATTTAAAATTATTGAACTAGCGACCTTCACGATCACTTTCGACATTTTACAAACTGACAAGATAACTGCAACTAGCCTCTAGAACTGGTCTCAAAAACTGACAAAAACAAGTAACCAGAATGTGGCGATGGGAACACGCATCCTATGATTATCATTCTTCCATAATACAAAGCGGTATCTGATGAAACACAATAGATCCAAATATTTTAAACACCCAAGTCTCCTTTTCACAACAATTCTACAAATTACCTTGTCCAATAACAATGAACTGTATTTGGTTTTGACTTTGAAAACAAGTCAAACGACCTCCTGAAGACCCAAGATTATGGATATTGGAAGTATTTTATATGGAGAATATGGATCTAGAAGGGAGACTCTTGAAAATCATCCAGACACATTTGGAAGCCCCTCAAAAGTAGCCACTTGGAAATGCAGAAAACATAAAACATGAGGAATAACGATTTCTGCAAATGAAAAGCAACTTGAAAAGTGTGCAAACTAAACCCTCAGGACTTGAGACCTTGCAAAATTGAAGTAAATTTGGGTGCAAAATTCATGGAAACCATTTTATTGATGTAACCAATCACAGCATTCAAGATATAACCTCACAAACAGGGCCTCCAACCAAGCTGTGCAACTGATCTGCATCAAATTGTTAGAAACTGCAAACGGAATCAGATTGGCAAACTGGGAAAACAGATTCATCATGGCCTAAAAATCTTCATGGTTGCACATTTCCATGCCTGAAATATAGGGTATCATTCAATTTTCCATTCCATTCAACCAGGTGTAAAATTGTAAGAGCTCAAAGTAGGTCATTCAGAAATCTGCATTTGATAGTTTGTCACACTGATAGAAACTGCAAATGGAATGGGCTTAGCAAAATGACCAAATAGACTTGTCATAACTTCAAGAAGGATACTAAAGAAATATTTGACCTTTGTAATGGAGTACAAAATGAATTTTTTTTAATTAGGTCACAAGGTCAAAAGTTACAATTGGTCAAACAGGGCTACTCAGAATTTTGATCAATTACACAATGCACGACAACAGTAAACTACAAACTTTGAAGGGTTTGAAACCTAGTCAAAACATGTCAAAATGACTTAGGATTTGAAAAATATGTGATTTTATATGCAAAATAAAAATCCCCAAAGTGACAGGCCATGACACTCAGTAGGACACAAGATATTCAAATGCGAACTGGGCTTGTTACACCAAATTGACACTTGGGCAGAAATGCAGATTTGGAGAAGTGCTCAAAACAAGACATCACGAAACGACTCAAAACTTGAAATTAACAATTTGGGATGTCTAAATATGCCTAAAAAAGAGTTAAAAGTACTTGACATGCATGTAAAACTTCAGAATTGGATTTGGGCAAATAGGCTCAAAAAGCACTTATAGGGGGTTAAAATGCAATTTTTTAACATGGTACTTCAAAAGCCCTTAATGCTTTTTTATAGTCCCAATAGGTGGCTCTTATACAAACCTAATAGGAAATATCCCTAAAAGGTGCACTATAGAATGGAAGATTTAAATGATAATGTTAAGTTATCTAAGATCAAATGCAAGATCTAAGCTAAAAATGGTATGCAAGAAATCCAAGGAAACTAGATCTAAACTAGATGATTAAACTAAATGCAAGAAAGTATATAACAAAGCTAAATGATAATGCAATGCTCCAATAATAATAACATACAATAGTATTTAAAATTTGTTTAAGTTTAATTTAAATTATTGTAATACTGATTCACGCCCCCTCTCAGTATTCCTTAATCCTAACAATTTGTATCAGAGCTCTTCGAGAGAAAGTCTAACAGCTTAAGGGAGAACATAATGGAGTCAAAAAATTTACAAGAGAACTTTAAAACAACACTTGAAGACCTTGATAAAGAAAAATAAGAAAAAGGTGACTTGAGATTCATGTTAAGGAGAGCTGAGGGATTTATGAAGAAACTTAAGGATCAGATTGAACTTCCCAGAAATCAGAGACGTGATATTATGGTTTAGATAAAAGAAGATTCAAACAATGATAATTCAGATTAGATAAAGCAACTTGAACAAGAGAATGATACTTTGAAGATTGAGAATGGAATGATGGCTAAAGAGATTCAACAAGAAAAGAATGCTAAGATCAAGAATGAAGAAGCTTTTAAAGACGATAATACATTGATGGGAAAAATGAATATTGACCTTGACCATTACAAGAACAAGTATCTAGGATTGGAGAAATATAATCAGCTCATAAAAGGTGAACTTGTTGAGACAAAGAACCACATTGAGAAACTTCACATGAGCAGTGACTTGATCATGAACAGAGAGACAGACAGAAACCTAAAGGTGATATGACTGGTTTTGGCTTCAATGAAGATGAATTCTCTAAGAATCAAGAAGAAAAATCTGATGCGAATATTGATGCAGAAAAACCAATTCTTGAAGAACCTAGAGAATAGATTAGACCTTTCACAGAAATATATTTTAGATGCAAAAAATTTGGACACATGAAGAGAGATTGGAGAGGTAATACCCCTTCTAGAAATTTGTCTGGTTATTGTTTTAATTGCAATGCATATGGGCACAAGAAGGCAGAATGTAGATAACCTAATAAAACTAGATATACACAAGACAACAATAAAAAAGAACCAACAGCTAAAATCACATGTTACAAATGCAACAACCTTGGACACATTGCAAGGAATTGTAAATTACAAGTTAATGAGTACAGTAAACCTCTTATATGCTACAAATGTAATAATTTAGGTCATATAGAAAAGTTTTGCAGGTATAATGGAGTAAACAACAGAAGAGCGCCACCTCCTATGGATACTAAGATGAAATAAAGTAATACTAGAAAGATTCTTGAAGAATACAAGACTGAATTTTACAATTGTTTTAGGAAAGCAGAAGATAACAGCGGTGGTAAAGTTTCGAGAGTCAAATTTTTTTATGATGTATTGGTTCAGGAAGAGACGGTAGCTGCTACTGGATCTTTTACTGCTTCTAGCAAAGTAGAATCGACCTAATTGTCCGAGCATGGACTTAGGGGGAGCATTGTGGTGGAACCTAGATTTATAGATCAAATTTGGACATGAAAATAATTCAAGGAAGTGTTCCTTATGTTCATTATTGTCATTTATGCTTTTATTTCTTTCTTAAAACCCTTTTAATTCCTTAAAACCCTAGCTTGCTCATGGCATTTTCTATTTCCATGTTACTTTTCTAGGTAACTTAAGTATCTTATTCATCATGTGTGCATTAACATTTCCTTGGTTATATCTTAGTCGCACAACCTAGAAGGAATATTCTCTTTCATTCATCGACTCTTAGATTGCTTCAATCACATTATTACAAAAGGAAAAGGAATATTCTTATTTGATTTGGAGACTTAACATGAGTCGTTGATTTATTTTTTATCATGTGTCACACGTGAAATCTTGTGATGAAACTAGAGTTAGTCAAAACATCCAGTGATTCAGCGAATCTGTCTATCTCATGATCTCCAGATAAACCCAGAGTTAAAGTCTGGTTTGGTCTTTCATTTCAGTTGCATAATCTTTGGATGTACTTGACATTAAGTCATTTCTTGTGAGACTTAATGTGAGTTGTAGATGCATTTTAAGATGAACTATAACTAATTGAATGTTTGAATATGACAAAGTTGATGATCACCGAGATCCAGAAAGTTAATGCAAGACATTAAATTAGTTAATATATTGTATTGTCATTGATGTCAACTTGATATACCCTGATTAGTCATATTAATATTGTCAAAGACTTCAAAGAACCAAAGAAATAAAGGTTATGTTATCAGTAATGCATAAATGTTTAGTATACATCAAGTGACAACAAACACTGACGAACAGTGCACACTAACATATAGAGAACCCGAGAGGAGTCACAGTACAAACCAAGTAAGATACCCAAGAAAGCATTACCAAGAAGAACTAAAGTGATACTTGAGAAGAACTTAAAGTCATAGTGTTTCCCAATGGATAGACAACCCTAACGGACAAAGATGCTCGAGGAAAACTAAAGTCAAGACCAAGAAAACAAGGAGTTAAACACCAATCAGAACTGAAGTTCAGAAACAAAAAAAGACTTAGCCGGCATAAGCTAAACATAGAGTTAACTGTTTGATTACATTTTTTTCATCAACCTGTTAATAGCTAAAGATAATCTACAGATTTAAAGCTAGTTTTATTCAAGTTTTCGAGAAGAAATCTACGGATAAAAATAAAGCAAGAATGGAAAGATTTACGGATCACGTCAAGAATAAGAAAGACAAGGACTTAGAAATGGTGAAATCATATCTATAAAGAGAGACAAGTAATTTATAAGAAATGGGGGAATAGAGAAGAGGATGCTGAAGAGAATTATGGTGGAGATAAGAAGTCTTCATATAGACATGATCATACAAGCTGAAGAGAAACATCATTCATCGAGTAGAAAGAAGTGGAGCAAAGGAAAAGAAGAGAAACATTGATGAGAAAGGTATTATGAGATTACAATTGACCTGAACATCTATAAGATTAATTTTTATTTATGAATAGATCATATACTATTTCAGTTTAACAATTGATTCAGAAAATCTTTGAGTAGAGTAGGATCTAACCATCCTTTATATATTCAGATACATCCCAATGAGTATCAAAAGGTTTTCATGTTGACAGCATAGTGAATGCAATGTCAAGTTATAAACTATTAGTGATAAATCCTCTAACAAGGTTGCACTTAACAGTGTGTTTGTAACCTTTAACAGGGTTGGATATTCACCGAGCTCACTTCAGAAGAGTGAAAATTTTGGGTTACCGGTCCCAAGTGGTTTTTCCCCTAACACAGTTTCCACATTAAAAATCCATGTGTAAAATGTGTATATGGTTCACTGCTATAATGTTTTTCTTTACACATTGCTAAAAAAGGATTGATCGACAAACACTAAGTTATTTACTATATTTCGGTAAAGGCTAAGACTATTTTTCAGTAAATATTAATGGTAAAAGAATAATAATATGTCACCCTTTTACAAAGGAAAAGGACAACAACACCAAAACTGTAAAACTTCAAGGGCATAAAATTCACATTTCTAATGAGAATTTGATGATGATGTAAACTGATGAAATGTGTGAAACAGGCTGAATTATACGCATATAATTTTTTTTTTTTAAATTGAACCATAATTAATATGTTTTTTTAAATTTTAATGTCTATTTTTCATTTCATGAAAAATACTATAAATTAGGGAGTTTACTTCCCGCCAAATCATTATAAGTAAAACATTAGTTTTTTCTCTAATTTCAGAATATGTTTTAGATGACATGTATAGCTATTTCAAAAAAAAAATAAAGAAGTGTTTTTGATGTATTCTTTGCCTATTATAAGTATTCAAAGTTGAACTTACTTGAAATCGGTCATTTTTGTCTCCCGCCATTTTTCCCCTATCAAAACTATACCAAAAACCAAATAAATTACATTTTATTGAAGAGGAATCTCTTCTCTAGTGTTATCTATGATTTTAAATTTTTTCTGAATTGATTTAGTATTTTTTTATATTATCCAAATCAACAAATTATGAAATCTTTAATAACCTACATGCAGTTTTTTAACAAATTTGTTCAATGTTGTGTAGTCGAAATAATATAAAAAGTATATGTCAAGAATTGTAGTTCCAAGATCTAGAAAAGGGTACTTTTAGTTTTTTGACATTGTTTAGTTTCAGTAGAGGAAAAACTAGCAGAAGTGCCAACTTGTTGATTTGGTGTATTTTTGGAGGTTTGGTTGCAAACATGGCATGCCACCTAGGATGACTCAGCCGAGTATAACTTGGCCAAGTAATACTCAGCCGAGGCTGACTCGGATGAGTCTACCTAAGTGGTCGACCACCCATGAGCGGTCACGTGGGCGACCCACCCTTTCAATTTGAAAGATATATATAAAAGTTATTTTAAAAAAAAATAAATATCAATTGCAAAATTAAATCCTTATTTCAGAATATATAAAGTTTTTTTAGGAACCGAAAAAGACATTTTATGACCGGAGGAGTGTGACTTTGCAAGTTTTTTTAATAAAGAAGGATTCTGAAAGAAAAATAATTTTTTTGCTTCTATTTGAGCAATGGGAAATAAAAGGACTAGAAAAAGGAAATATGATCGTAAAAGGACGGACCAAATTAAAGGTCATACGAAACTTATCGAAGAGAAACCTATCAATGTTGAAGAAGAACCTATCGATGTTGAAGAAGGTGCAACTAAACTAGGGGAGGATAATTGTAGTATTCGAGGTATACGTATTTATCCTACAATGCAAAATTTGATGGATATGAATGAGGAATCACTTGTCAGTCAAATTGCACCAGAGCACATGATATCTAACAACAGTATTAAATTTCATGTCAAAAACATGTGGAAAGAATATTTTGAGGATAAAAATTTGGTGGGAAAAGCACAATTGTTTGCAAAGTTATTCTAAAAAAGAGAAATGACTCCATTTTTTGAGTTGTTAGGTGTTGATAATAGGAAAATTGGACAAGGAGGTCAAGTAAAAGAAACAATAATTGAAAAATTTGCAAGATGCATTGAATGTTGTTAACAAGATAGATCATGGAGGATCTAATTCAAATACTCCTAGAAGAGCGTTGATGACTATGATTACTAGTAAGAGATTGACATGCATAAATCAATTTTGGGTAGTTTCTGATTTACTCAATGTATCTCGAAGAACTATTTGGAGATATATTAGGAAGAGAAACGTGTTGGAAATAAACATTGAAAAGAATTGGGTACATATTTGTTGAGTTCCTTGAAAAGAAAAAATTTCTGAAGATGTAAGAAGTCGAGTCATTGAATTTTGGACCAACCAATCTCATGTTTCTTCCAATAGAAGGGACACTATACAGATTAAATATGACTAGATCGGTATGAAGATTTCACATCCAAAACATTTTGTTGATACTACACAAAGTGAACTGTTTGAAACATTCAAACAATAATTATCAAATATGAAAATAGGTCAAAGAATGTTTGAGATGTTGCATCCTTGCTTCGTGTACATAAATAAGGTTCATGAAACATGTTGTTGTCAAAATAATGTTGAGTTTCACTTATATTTGCAATCATATAAAAAGGTTATGGAAGTACTTAATCTAGATATGGTTCCTCGAAGTCCAACAGAATTTGTGAAATCCATTTTATGTGATGAGTCAGAAGACTTTGATGAATTCCATGTCCAATGTATAAAAAATGTTTTAGATTTCGCGGAGAACTATACATTCTCTCCTCAAAAAGAGCTTCAAAGTCAATACTGCCATTCTGCAAGTTGCAATATTTGTCCATGTGACCTATAGACATGTACAATTTGATTTGGATGAGAATGAAAGTATAGATCAAAATGATTGCATTATCATCAAGGCGGTTCATTTCTATATTAGCGATCATAAGGTTCATGATAGGAGTTATGTGGCTCATTATTTTGGCATGTTTTTCCATAATCTTGCGAGTCGCTGCATAAATGCTTCACAAAACTAGATCTGGTCTGATGGGTGTGCGGTTAAGTAAACTTCAATTAAATTTTCTTTTAAATAGCACATTTCAATTATATTAGATCTAAAGATCATATATATTTAGTGTTTTTAAAAGTTTTTACACATGATTGTGCAGGTCAATTTAAATTTGCAAAAGTCATTAATTGGTTAGCTATGCAACATGCTAGACACAATGTTAAGTTTCTTAGGACCTTATTTGAAAGTGGACATGGAAAAGGGGAGCATGATGGAGTAGGAGCATTTGTGAAGCGTGCACTCTGATAGCATGAACTTCAAGGTATACATATGTATGTCATTTTCATATTATTCAATTTGTTTACATAACTTAGTGAACTTTAATCTTCATTTGATATAGTTTGAATAAACCAATTTAATATTTGTACATATCCTTTAAATTATTAAATATATCCAGGTAACATGATAGAGAATACAAACAAAATTGTTGAATGGTGTCAAAATTATTTCACTACTCAAGACACAAAACACAATAAACGTTACTTTTGGGAAGTACTGATAGGTATATAATTTAAAACTAGTTTAATCATTTTTCATTTTTCATAATTGAATTGAGTTGATCTGACTAAATAAAATTTATTTTTAATTTGTATATATCTAGATATCAATTGATCTAATCCTTACAATTGTGAATCAATTGTTGGAATTAGAAGTTTACATTGACTGATGACTACAGGACAACACAAGCCTCCACTAATTCAACTAAGAGATAAATCATGCTTTTGTGAAGATTGTGTTAACAAAAACATAATGAGTCAATGTGTTAATATTTTAAATGGATATGTTTCACAATGGGATCAGAAAGAGTTATTTAGAATGCCTCCTTATGAAGATGATGACAATGACATAAAAATCCATGATCCTATATATTCAGCTGATTATGAACAGGTTTCTGATTTAGTTGTTACAGGTGTGTGCTGATATATATATATATATATATATATATATAT
>MU228137.1:1067623-1082719 GCA_018584345.1 Thuja plicata
TGTAAATGGACCTGTAAATATCAATGTATCAATGTAAAAAAACACATGTACATATCAAAGTAAATGTCTAGATGTCAATATAAAACATGCATGTAAAAATATACAAATATCTAGATATATAGATCAACATAACAATGTAAATGCACCTGTAAATATCAATGTATCAAAGTACAAAACACATGTACATATCAATACATATATGTCTAGATATCAACATAACAATGTAAATGTCTATACTATCTATCAATTGCCTCAGCTTGACTGTTGCTTTGCAGAAAGTACTTGGAAGAGGTATGATGGGTAATGCTAAACTTCCTACATAGCTCTGTGACATCCTTGTTCTTGAAAGGTCCTCCATTATCAGTAACAATGTCTTGAGGAATGCCATAGCGACAGATAAGATTGTTCAAAATAAACTTTGAAATCTGTTTTCCAGTAGTGTAGGTGAGAGGAACAGCTTCGACCCACTTGGTAAAGTACTCTGTAGCAGCCAGGATGTATTTATGGCCATTGGATGAATTGGGAAAAATCTGGCCAACGAGGTCGAGACCCCAACGTGAAAAGGGCCAAGGAGTGATGGTGAGTTGGACTGATTGGGAGGGAGCGTGTATCAAATCACCATGCTACTGACAAGGTACACACTTCTTCACATAGTTGTAGGCATCTTGCTCCATAGTAGGCCAGTAATATCCAGTGTGTAACAACTTTTCGGCAAAAGTAAGTCCACTAGAGTGGGCTCTGCAGATTCCTTGATGTACCTCCTCCAGGGACGTTTGTGCTTCATCAGAATTTAGACACCTTAAAAGAGTTCCATCAAAATGCTTTCGGTAGAGGGTATCATCGAGGATTGTGTAGCGGGAGGTTCGACGAATGAAGGTTTTACATTGATTGGGTGTTAAAGTAAGTGGGGTATATCCATCACGTAGGTAGGAATATATTTCTTGGTACCACAGGGAATTGGGATCAGCAATTTCAGACACCATTTCATAATTTGGCTTGTCATAGGCAGGGACCGTAAGATTCTCAACAAGAAACTCACACCGTGTGCTATGTTCTGGCATAGTGATCAAAGACCCAATTGTTGCCATAGCATCTACTTCTTTGTTGTTTGTGTGAGGGATCTGCTAAAAGGTTAGTTCAGTAAACTGTATCTTGAGATCTTCAAATGTCCAGTGATAGGGAAGCAACTTGTCATCCTTCATTTGATATTCATCCATAACTTGTTTGATAACCAATTGTGAATCACCAAGCACCAATAGAGTGAGAATCTGCCATTGTATGGCCTGTCAAAGTCCAAGTACAAGGGCTTCATATTCTACAATATAGTTGGTACAAGGAAATTGTAATTTGAAATATTTAGGGATGAGATCCCCTTTTGGTGTAACAAACAAGATTCTGCCCCTGATCCTTTTTGAGTTGGATCCATCAAAATACATCTTCCATGGTGGACTTGGGGCAAGATTTAAGACTGATTCATATGGAAAATCTGTGATCAGAGGGTGTTTACCGTCAACAGGTGCTTCAGCTAACTGATCTGCAATCACTTGTCCTTTAATGGCCTTTCGATCCACATAAACAATGTCAAACTCACTAAGGATCATGACCCATTTTGTTGTTCGACCAGTAAGAGCATTGTATGCTAGGAGATACTTGAGTGGATCAATTTTAGCAACAAGATGAATCTTATGATTAAGCATATAATGTCATAGCTTCTGTGTACAGAAAACAATAGCCAAACATGCTTTCTCAATTAGGGAATAATTCAACTCATAGCCAATAAGAGTTCTACTAAGATAGTAAATTTGTCGCTCTTTACCAGTGTCATCTAATTGTGCTAGGAGGGATCCCAACGTGACCTCTGTAGCAGATATGTAAAAAATTAGAGGGTGACCAACAATAGGTGGTACTAACACTGGTGTATTAGCTAGATAACCTTTCAGTTTCTCAAATGCATTTTGACACAAGCAATCCCACTGAAACTTGATATTCTTGTGCAGAAGATGGGAGAACAGATGCACCTTGTCAGCCAGCTGTGACATGAATCTTTTAATTGATTATAGTTTGCCTTGTAAAGTGTGTAGTTGCTTCAATGTTTTGGGTGGTGGCATCTCTAGGATTGCTTTCACTTTCTTTGGATCAACTTCTATTCCACGTTGTGATACAATGTATCCCAACAGCTTACTAGATTGTACTCCAAAGACACACTTTTTGGGATTCAGCCTAAGCTTATATTTCTCCAATCGCTTAAAGATGGTGGTAAGGATAGGAATATGAGATTCCCTTGTTTTGGATTTTCCTAAAAGATCATCCACA
The DNA here is from genome assembly GCA_018584345.1 of Thuja plicata. NCBI lineage: Eukaryota > Viridiplantae > Streptophyta > Pinopsida > Cupressales > Cupressaceae > Thuja > Thuja plicata. The sequence goes on from MU228137.1 coordinate 1,069,937, forward strand.
TAATCTTCCATGATGACATGCAAAAGGTCATGAAAGATGGTAGTCATTGCTCATTGATAAGTGGCTCCGGCATTTTTAAGACCAAAAGGCATCACTTGATAATAGAAAGTGCCCCAAGGTGTTGTAAATGCGGTTTTGTGCTGGTCTTCTAGCGCTATCTTGATCTGATTATAACCTAAGAATCTATCCATAAGTGACAAGATTTCATGTCCTACCGTCAAATCCACTATAATGTCAATATTAGGGAGTGGAAAATCATCCTTGGGACATGCAAGGTTGAGGTCTCTGAAATCTATGCAGATGTGGATGCCCCCAGCAAGGTTCCCTACTGGTACAATATTAGAAACCCATTCAGGATAGTCAATTGGTCTGATTACTTCAGCATACAACATCTTTTGAAGCTCTACTTTGACTACTAATGTCACTTGAGGATGCATCTTATGAAGCTTCTATTTGACAGGATGCATCTTGTTGTCATGTCTTTCTTTTCTTGATTACTGAGAGAAGCTGCAATGTAAGTGATATGTGGATTTTCTTCTGTGTCGAGGTTGATTGGAATAGTATCTTCAATGATCGTAGAGGAAACCTCTAGTTCTAATTATATAAATGGCAAGTCAATATCTCCCTCCTCTAGTTCCTCAGAAAGGTTTTCACTAGAGGAAACATCCTTTATTTTGTCTTTTTCTTCATCCTTAGGTGCCTGTGAGAGGTTTTCACCAGAGGATGTATTTTCATTTTTTTGATTTTTATTTTCTTTTCCATTTTTGCGACTGAGAGAGTTGACTTGGCTACCAAAGTAGGCTTGTTCACTGTAGTGTATATGATGTTCGTGTTCCCAGAGATTCTTAAGTCCAAAGACGGCTAAAACTACCTCATCTGAATCGCATATGTCGAAAGCTGGTGGTGATTCTTGCTGATCCCAGTCAATTAATTTAGGGTTTGTGAGGGATAGATGAGGGGATGAAAGGTCAACTTGGGTAATAGTGAAGACGTGGTCATTTTCAGTTAGGTCATCTTCAATATATTGGAAAGGGATTTCGAAGAACTATTCCTCAGTGTCTGAACCTAAGGCAGCTAAATAATAATCCTTAGCGAATGTAGTCTTGGTTTCTACAGAACCCAATCCGTGTCCTTTAGGATAACCATTAGTTGTTATGATTTTCTTCTCTCCTATTTCATTAGCTCCAAGACCAGTACCATGATATCCCATGTTTTCAACAATGGGAGTAACATTAAGATACTTTCCTTTGGGGAAAGTTACAGGTCATTCTTCTTCATCATTATAGAGCCAATCAAGGACACTATATTCCATGTGTTTATCTGATAAGGACCCCCAATGTTAAAAAATAGTTGACTCGCAGTGCATAAGTGCTTTATCCTTGGAGAGGGGTAATGGTGATGGTCTTCCATAAGACTTTGGAGACAAGGGGAGTTTCCGAATACATAAGGCACTTTCAAATTTATACTCTCCCATGCCTTGATCTATAAATGTTGCTTTTGCTTTGGATGAGGAAGGTTTGTCTTCAGTAGCTTTGTCCTCAGTGACTTTTTCCTTTCCTTTAGGTTCCTTAGTTGATGTTTCTGATGTCTTTTCTAAACCAGGGGTTTCTTGATTGAAGTGTCAACCAAATTCATTGAACGGACAGTAATTAGTTTGTTTGCCTTCCAATCTTTTGCAATATTGAAAGGGCTCAGGATCTCCAGGGATTGTGATTTCTCTACCATGATGTGGGAACTTCAGACACTGATGATAGGTAGAGGGTACACCTTTGATAGCGTGTATCCATGGGCATCCTAGCAAGATGTTATAAGGTAGATCTAGATCGATTACATGGCAAACAATTTCAATTAGGGCCGGGCCCACTTGTAAGGGAAATGTGATCAAACCCTTGCTTTCTCATTCTCGATCATCATATGCTTTTATTGTCTGCATCAATGAGGTCCTTAGAAAGACCAATGTTACGAATAATTTTCAATGTGCACAAATTTAGGCCAGATCCATCATCTATGAGGACTCTTTTGACTCTTGTGGAGAAGATTTTTCCTTCTATATGGAGGGATTTATTATGATGAGGGTTGGGACCACTAAAGTCCTTATCAGTGAAAACTAGATGTTCTTGTGCGGCTAGGTTCCCTATCATGGCTTTGAATTGTGCAACATTGATGTTCTCAGGGACATGGGATTCATTTAAAGTTTTATCAAGGACTTCTCTATGAATTGGTGAGGTGGTCAAGAGCTCTAGGATGGATATTTGTGCATGTGTCTTTCGTAATTGGGCCAACAAGTCAAAGTGCAACGCAGGTCAAGCTGTAGAAGATGGTGCAGCTGGTGGATTTGCAGATGTAGAAGGTTTATCAGCAGCTTGAATAGTGACTCTGGGTCTATGCGTAGTAGCATTACAATCAACATCTTTGAGTTTTATAGTATTGACATGCGTGTCAACTTCTTCAATGCGGCCACAAAGAGAGTCAAACCCAAAGATATCATTTTCATTTAAACTCCCACATGTTCGATCATGGCCTGTAATAGTATTGGTAGAATAATCATAGGAGATTGCATTCAATGCATTGTTTTGATTATGAGGTGGGAAAGGTTGATTGTAGACTTTAAGTTTCGCATTAGATGAGGATGCATTCTGACCTTCAACCTCAATTTTCCCATCCTTAATGAGGTCTTGCACAAAGTCTCTAAACTTCATGCATTTCTTGGTATCATGTCCCTTGATGCGATGATAATCATAATACTCATTATCCCTACACCAAATAGGTTTAGGTTGATTCTCATCAAAAGGTGGAGTATTTGGGTAAACTATCATTCCTTGATCCATGAGTTGTTTGAAGATCACATCTAAAGGCTCTGCTAAAGCTGTGAATTGTCATCGTTGTTGTTTTTGTTATTGTTATTGTTATTGTAGTTGTTGCGAGAGAACAAGAATGATTGATTATGCGGCTGTTGATTATTGTTCTGATTATTCTAATTCTGATTGTTGTTCTAATTCTAATTGTTCTGATTATGTTGATTTTGGTTTTGATTTTGGTTGTTGTTGCGATACTAATTTTGATTCTGATTGTTATTGTGATTGTTTTGATTGGTATTGTTGGATGCTTGAACATTTTGAACATGTTTGGCATTGGTCACTCCATCATTGACAACTCCTTTCTTCTTACTCTAGAATTTTGGTTTATCGTTATTGGAAGGAGTATAATGTTTGATGCTACCTCTTTGCAAAAGGCCATCTTCAATGCCTTTTCCCTTCTTGACAAGGGATTCAAAGGTGTCAGGTGAAGACATTTTCATTTGGAATGACATCTTAGAGATCAAATTCTTTGTGAAGATGTCAATCAAGTGACTATTAGGTATTTTCCATGGCATGTGATTTGCAATATGTCTCCATCGTTGCAAGAAACTAGCAAAGGTTTCTCCATTCTTTTTTTTAGTATTGCACAAATCATTGAGTGTTGCTTGATGCTCAATTTTATACAAATATTGTCCAACAAATTTCTCTGCAAGGTCAGAGAAGGTAGAGATTGACCCATAAGGAAGGGCCATGAACCAATCTAAGGCTGCGCCTCCAAGACTCTTAGTGAAAAGTCTTTATAAATAATTCTCATTATAGGCAACCTCTTGACATGTGATGTAAAACTCTTTGAGATGTTGGAGAGGACATGTCTCACCTTTGTATTTCTTGAATTTGGGCATCTCAAAGTTTGGTGGGAATGGTTGCATTGTGATAGATTTGTCAAATGGGTAGGGACAAATCTCTTCAAAAGAAAACTCCTTCTTGCCCCCACTTTGTAAACTTTGTACAATACCTTTGAGCTCATTGAATTGTTGGGTGAAATCTGGAGTATTTTGTGTGAAAAATAGGGGTACATAACCTCCACCTCCTCCAAATTGTGCAGCTGAAATTCTTGTGGAGGTCATACTAATGGTAGGAGGAGGTATATATTGATAGGCTCGTGATGTATTGTTTGTAGCTATTTTTGCCCCTATTATTTGAAACAAAGATGAAGACAAAGGCATGGAAACTTTCCCTATGTTGTTGAAATTAACACTTTCTCCTTGAGTCATTGTTGTTTGAGTGCTATTGTGTGTAGTAATGTTTTGCAAAGCACTTATGATTTTTTGGATTTGTTCAGGTGTCAATTCAGGTATTGATGTGGTTGTTGATATAGGTGCTGATATTGGTGTTGATGTGGGAGGTTTGCTAATAGGTCCTTTACCAGTGTCACGTGATGATGTAGCATTTGAAGTAGAAGCCATGGCTACAGTAGCGGCAGTAGTGACTTTAGTGACATTTCTGGTAAGGAGTGTTTCATCAAAGTCAACAGGAACTGTGACACCATTATGAATAAGATTTAAGAATATCTCATCATTGTTATGCAAAATGGCCTTCTCCACCATTTCCAAATTGTAGGGGTCTCTAAGGAAGTCAATCACTTGGTTGGGTCTTTCTTCTTGGTCCAGTAATTCCGTTTCTTCAGCCACTTCCTCAGCTCATACCCCACTTCCATTAAAGTATTGTGTGACAAATGGGTTCTCTTCATGACTAGTGTTGAATGTTGTTCGCCTCATGTTTCTAGCTTGGGATCGAGTGACAACCATACAATGGTAGAAGAATGAAAGATAAGGAGATGTAGGAGATGAAATGGAGCAAAGATCTTTGATTTGATTTGATTGGATTCGATTGACTGATTGAAGGATTGATTGGATTGAAGATTGATTTGATTTGATTTGATTGAGATGATTGATTGGATAGTTGATTTAAAGGTTTTTGGAACAAAACCTAAGCATGTTAAACCTTATGATGATACAAACACAAAGTATTTAAAGTAATACCTATTCTGCTTGAAGATGCACTTGTGATCTCAAGCAAAATGAGATATCACTAAGGGATTTAAATTACTTGAGATGGACTGATGGTCTACAAGCAATGTTGTGTTTGTTTGAGGATGAAGGTTTATGATACTTTGATTAAGGTCTTTAAACCTAAAGATTTGATTTGATTTTGATCTAATGCTCCAAATGAAGGATGATGATGGAAGAAATGGAAGAATGATCCAAAAGCCAGGTGTTACCTAATCGTATTGTTCAAGGGTGACAAAAGCTCTGTTGAGTGAAAATTTGGCCATGAAATTACAAACTTTATTGTTATAAATGATTTTATCAAGTTTTTCACGATGTTCAATCCCTTGTTTGATGGATGTTGCAATGTTTTGAAATTCTTTAGATTTACGGGTGGTTTCCTTTTGCTCTCTAAGGACTAGAGATGTGGGAAGTTTAACCTTCTTATGATTCTTAAAACTGGTCATGTCATGGAAAATTTGATTTTGGCCAAGTGAATGAATGATTTAGGACAAATGGTTATAGGGTCCTTTAGATGTTCAAATTTTGATTATCTTGGCCAAATTTGAAGCTCACTGTTTTGGAGCGGAGACGACAGTCTCAGATGTAGCTGACAATCTTTGTAGATAGTGATCTGCACAGACGACAGATCCAGAGTGGAGATGGAAAACTGAGACTAAGGCAGTGTTTAAAAATTCTGGGCAGATTTTGATGTTCAATCTGATTTTGGGGTAAATTGTTTGATGGCAAGAACTGATTTTAAGAACAAGCAAACTAGAAAAGAACAAACGCACATCTCAAAAAAATATAACAAGGGACAAAGCAACCTTTAGGGATACAAGCAAATGTGACATTAAGGGATCTTGCTTCAACTTTGTAACATTTTGATTGTGTATTTTCAAGTGATTCTTTCAAACCACTTTTGTTTTTACTGGGTCTAGCACATCAAAAAATAGTTCAAACAGTAGCTACCTTTAGAATTTGGCTTTGCATGAAATATTATAGGCCCATTGCTTGGTAGTCCTTCAACTCACACAGAATGTCACCCCCGAAAGGGTGCCCTTGTTTTTGCCTTTCGCCAGGTATTGTTGCCGTTCTATGAAGATCTCTTTCGCAACACAATACCCTAGGACACATATGATGGGAATATTGGGGGGGGATTCTTCCCTCCCTTTGCACTATAATAAATCACCGTTCAGAGGTGGATTGGGTAGGCTACTACTTTATGGTTGTTAATAAGGTTTCATGACATCCCCGCAATCGGTTTGTACGACATGAGACACTTAAGTCTCTAGTTCAACCATGCCAGTATACTGAGGATATTCACTCAGTATGGAATACCATTAAACACAACCTACTCAAGTCTGAAGGGATAAAGCAGACCTTTGGGTCACAACTTATTTCTATACCGACCGAAGGGATTACCGGTTTGAGGTCATCCTCTAAAGGGGAAGCGCTCCCTCTAGACAGGCCTCTTTAGAAGCTTGATTAAGCTAAGCTTTCTCTTCATCGAAGATCTGTGAAGGTGAGGAGAGAGGATATGGCTATAGTTTAATCAAAGCATCACGTAAATTAAAGGGTTTTACAATAACGACAAATAGCTCAAAAGAAGTGTTGAGAAACACTTCTTCAAACACACCAAAAAGAGTTTATTTCCAAATTGAACCTAATTAAAGAAACTAAGTGTTTTCTACCTAAGCAAAAAGACACAATAGTGTGATTAAACATACATGTTCAATTCATTTCCCACTCAGCAAAAAGAAAATCATGAAAGGTGTGTTTAATTTTCTTTAAGTCATTCAAGAATTGTGAGGTTCATTTTCCTTAAGCATTCAAGATTGGGTAAAGTTCATTTTTATGCAACATACATTCCAATACAAATGTTTAAACATACAAGTTCATTAAAAAATCTTTAGAAAATCATTCATGGAACCTGCATAAAATGGTTAGTAGTTTGGAATTTTAAATGTGTTAAAAAACACAAAACTCGAGAAAATAGTCACAAACGGTGGATAGTCGCAGATGGTGATCTGCACAGATGATGATCTGCACATACGGTGATCTACAGAAATGGTGATAGACCTGCACAGATGATAGAAAATAGACAGTCAAATTTTTATAAAGAAGAAACAGACCTATTAAAACTAAAAAATAGCATTTTTATCAAATTACTCCAGCATTTAACCCTTAAAAAGTTTCTCTGTCAGAAACCAGAGAGTTAAAAATACTATAAATTGATAAAAAAAAATAGTTTTAAAACCATATTTTGATAAGTCAATTTCAGATAGTGGAGATGGTAAAGTAATAGCACAGACGAATGAGTTTTGTAGACGAGCGAGTTGCGGAGACAACGATCTGCGGAAACGGCGACTCCAGAGCGGAGACAGGTCTGCGTTAGAATTCTCTGAACTATGAAAAATATGCAAAAAGTGTTAGAAAACAAGGGATGTGGGTCCCACCGGGTGTGCCAAAATATACATGCTGAAAACCTACCTATTGGGGGCATGCTCAGACTTGCAAACGTTAGAGAAATAACAATCAATAAGTTATACTAACATGTCTAAAGCATACTACGAAAATAAGAAACTCCATCATGACCTTCGATGAGATAAACAAGGGCACCCAAGACCTTGTTGATTTTCTCTTAGAGAGGTGTGTGGGTGTGCTCTCCCAACACAATATTATAAATCCCACTATGATCTAGTGAATGCAACTAAGAGAATGAATAACTCAAGAACAAGTATGAGGAACTTGTCTCAAGTGTTCATTCAACATGATAATGCAAGGCTAAAACTAAAATGATTCATTCCATTATAAACCTAAGATGTGATATCTAAATTTCATATTGAAATAAACATGAAAATGAACTAAGATTACTATGAAATACTGAATTGCTTAAAGATTCTAGAGCTAAACTAGCATGGTAACAATACAAAAATAAGAGATGATTTTCTCTTGAGAAAGGCCTCTATTTATAGAGTTTTTGGAGGAGAGAGAGGGCTTGAATGAGGTGGAGCTCATATGGCATCCACATAGGTGCCACATGAGAGACACATAAGCTATGCAAGAGGCCCACTTTTCTCACACATGTGTGAGAAACTTTGGATGTGATGGGTCAAAGTGTACTTAAAGTACATATGTGAAAGATCTTGTAAGAAGGTGTAAGAGGGTGTAAGAGTTTTGGACCAATGAGACACTTTTTTGAAAGTGTAAGAAGGTGTCATCATAGGTGTAAGAAACCTTGTTGGCACCAAATAAGGATTATTTGGAAAAGTTAATTTTAGAAATTTGCTCACACATAATTAGGACTAATTGTTGTAGGAATCAAGAAATTAGCCTAATTAACCTTAGTTAATTAGTGGGTAGGTTTATTTAGTGAGAGTGATGTGAGATAGGATAGGATCTAGGTTCAAATTAGCTTAATCCAAATTAGATTTAGATTAATTATGGTTTAGAAGAATTTAGGTCATGTGAAGGAATAAATAAATTAAAAATTTATTTAAAGGGAATCAATGAGGGATAATGTATTTAAATAAGATTTAATACATTAAAAGGGGGAGTATTTAAATTAAATTTAAATACTAGGGAAAGTGAATCATATTTAATTAAATAGATAGAAGAATATAACAAATATAATTAATTAAAATTAACTATAATGTTATGGGAATATTAATTAAATTAATATAAGGACGATTTTGGATGTCTGCATTTTGCCCCTCTTTGATGCATTCTTGAAAGTGATGTTGCATCAAAGAAAAGAAAATAATATGCCCCAGAGGGTTCAGAAAACCTACGGTAGTGAGAGCGGAGGAGGGTGCCCCCTCGAGAAAATAATAGAAAAAAATATAATTTTTTAATAAAATTTTCTCAGAAAGGCAAGAAAATGGGGAAAGTAGACCACTTGCATGGCGTGTCTAGGAAAAAAAATGGAGAAGAAACGGGGACCAGAACGGGAAAAAAAAATGGGAGACCGACGGAAGAAATGGGTCCCAAGGGGATATAAATAGTCCACCAGGGCCCATGGAAAAGTCACTTTCACTCATAAAGAGAAAAAAGAGAGAAGAAGAAGAGAGCCATGGTAGCGCAATGATAGTGAGCATAGCTTGGGGAGTGCGTCTGACTACACCAGCGGCCAGCGGATGCAGGACCACCTGTGAGTAGGCAAGCACCAACCTTGTCATTATTGTTTTTAATATTTTTGAAAGGTAGTTAGGTGCAATAAATGCTCCAAAATAGGTGCGCAGTGCAGACAGTGATCGCCTGTCTACCATCTGCACAGACGGTGATCGACAGACTACCGTCTTCGTAGACGACCAACAGGCGATGGTCGATGCAGACAAAAATTTGACCAATCTTCATTTGCAAAGGTGGGGGAGACAAAAGAAAGTGCGACAGAGACGGTGATGTTCAACACCGCCATCTACGCGACAAGAGAGGTGGCAGCCTAAACTGCCGTCTCTGTAGACTATCGTCTGTGAAGATCTACCAGCTCCGCAAACTGGCAACTACAAAAGTTTTCCATCTGCGAGGGTCAACTACTGTCTACATGAATTGACCCAAAAATAGAAGAAAAGAGAGGAGAAAGAGAAAAGACAAGGGTTCAGGAACATTTTTTGATGCCTTAGATAGGCCTGGGACATGTTTTGATGCCCCAGCATGATATCTGATTGCTGACATGTGTTTGTTGATTGTAGGAGGAGATGATCACATTCTGAGCTAGGGAGTGTTATCCAGTGATGATGGAGCTGGAGCAGCACCTGACAACGGCAAAGTGGGGAGTGGTGACGCTGTGTGGGCTAGAGCATGTGGGGCATTGGCCGCATCTTTGAGTGCATAATGCGCTCATGTCTTCATTTATAGAGAGGTGGCACAACACTACCTCGAGCTTTCACTTTCCTATAGGGGAAGCGACTATCACCCTTCATGAAGTATGGAAGATTTATAGAGTGCCCATTCGAGGGGTCATACCTGAGTACTGCATGGAGGGATCAGAGCCCTACATGGAGATGGCTTTGAGGCAGAGGTTCACCGATCTGTCGATTACACAGTAGTGGATGTCATGGATGAGAGCGATGACTATGGAGCCACATCCATGGTGACTGGCACTTTATCTAGCAGGGCTGATACGGGGACATCTCATGCCTGATCATGTAGGCAAGCGGTTCCCTATAGGATGGGCACGAGTGCTGAGTAGCATGGCCGAGGATGGTCACTAGTACTGTTGGGGATATGTTATCCTCAGTCAGCTATACTATGATCTGCATATGTGCGCCTACCGCAGGGGCAGGGCACTAGGGCCAGGATGCACACTCTTACTTGTATGGGCCTGGGAGCATATAGCGTTCACACGACCAATCAGACACAGGAGACTCAGGTGGCATATGAGCCTTTCATCTGTTGGTATAGGCCACCTATTAGTTATGAGGCCATAGATTCAGTGGGATACTAGCGCCGGAGGCTAGATGAGATGGGGGGCATAGTATGGGCATCTTATGCAGGATGCGAGGCCCGGGGCCATGAGACCCCACAACAGGATGGTTATGCAGAGGATGGGTTCTATGACTCATATTATATCAAATTCATGTAGACTAACTGTTGGCTGTTTGAGAGGACAACATATATGATATCATGATACAGGCCCTCTAGGGTTTGGAGGCAGATGGGACAGGTACAGGAGGTAGTACCAGATGGGTACCCACATCCATTGGTTACCTGTGAGGTAGGGAGCATATGGGGGATAGGGGAAGATCCTTGGATAGCCCAAACATCTTTTATGGGTATGATCGAGGTGCCCTGAATCGCGGTGAGGGATTCACTACTTGATGCAGGGGTAGTTCCTGCGTATGCACAGTGGTGGGCAATACACAGGCCTATCAGACTGACAGTGCCAGGGGTAGTGTAGGTAGATGAGTAGCCAGGGGTTGGGGGAGATGGGGAGGGATAGGGAGATGATGATGATGATGATGGGGGAGATGGAGGGGTCAAGAGGAGAGTCCGACCCAGGGTGGCAGTACCATGGCAGAGGGGACAGGTTTAGGTACCAGCAGGTGGACAACTGCCCATTATACCCAATGTATAGGTATAGGATCAGGATCCATTATAGGGGCCACCACCATAGGGACCTCCACTAGGACAGGGACCACCAGCGGGATTCATAGCCCAGGAGACATATGATACCGTCGTGGCAGAGCAATATAGCTTGCAGACAGAGCTGGGGAGAGTTCAGTGTTTATTAGCCACAGCACAGGCTACAGCTAGCAGCCTGCAGGCAGAGGTGACCCGGATTCAGGGAGAGCTGGCATCAGAGACAACACAAAGGGATAGTGCACAGCGGGCACTTGACAAATTATAGGCTCGAGCGGATAGTAGTGAGTTTGCGGTTATTAAGGAGTATGGGGACCGGGAGGAGGAGCTGGTAGCTATGTCAGCACAGATAGCATCTCTGACAGTAGAGCGAGATCTAGCACGTAGATGTGCCAAGGATTATAGGGCAGATCGCGAGATAGCGTGGCTGGTAGGCAGTGCGGCAGGGGTGAGTCAGATGATGTCCGATGCCATGGCCGTGCAGGGAGAGGCAGGATGCAGAGGCTGAGAGGCCAGGTATTATATGGGGCTGTACTATGGAGCAGTGCTATAGGAGGCATGAGCACTTGCATATTCTAAGAGGATACAGTCAACGAGCATTGGTAGAGCATCACAAGGATCAGTGGGGTTACTGCCACATCCCAGCAAGGGAGCAGGACCATCACAACCACCGCCATGACTCTTCTCATATTTTTGGATACATAGTTTTGACACATTTTTGACACATGATGTATGATATGACATTGTTGAGATATATACATGGACTGATTTTTGGACTATGGGACTCTATTTTTATGCATCTTTGATATTTTATATGCTTATATGATGTGATATTTATGCAAATGTATGGATGCACTTATGATGTTATTTTTATAGTATATGATGCTTATGACTGACATGCAGGATGATATGAATATATGTATGTATGATGAGACTGACAAATTTGTGATGCAAGGATGAGATGCAGATATATGTATAGAGGTGATGTTAATGCATATATTTGATCATGTATGTAATGATGTATAAATGTTTATATGATGCTTTATGGAATGAATGAATCTTAAAAGCTAGAATGAATGTTAGGGATGCAACTAATGGAATGCAATGCAAATGGGTATAAATGTATAATGCTAATGAAAATGATAATGTAACTATAAATGTGTGAACAATGTACAGAATGAACTAAATGAGAAATGCAAATGATTTAATGTAATGTACTAATAATAAACACTAAATGAATGGATAATGTAATATATCATGGTTAATGATGAATGAAATGAATGCAATGTGAGACTTAATGATATGAAACAAAATGAACTATGAAAAATGAGATGAACAATGTGATTTTGTAATGACTAATGAGTAATGAATGGAATGGATGCAATATGAGACAAAGGTATAATGATTAATGAACAATGCAAATGATTAATGATTAATGACTAATGAACAATGCTATGAATAATGACTAATGGAACTAATGAATAATGACTAATGAAATGATCAATGCAAAAGATAATGATTAATGAACATAATGTAATATGAGACAAATGTATAATGATTAATGGTTAATGAACTGAAATAAATGCAAGACTAATGAGGACACTATTTTAGTGTGAATCACAATAAGTCTAATAAAATCACGTAGGTGACCAGATAGGGGAATAAATAGAAACCTTTGCCAAGAGAAAAACCATAATGCAATATGACCTAACTACTATGCAAAGACTAACTACATGATAATAGTGGGATTAATACCGTGTTAATGTTGGAGAGCACACCCTAGTTTAATATTGCAAAAGGAGTTATGCACCATGTGCTAGAAAACACAAGTGACATGGTTCCTTTGCGTGGAC
>MU228137.1:1082844-1103932 GCA_018584345.1 Thuja plicata
TGCATGAATCCTACCCCTAGTGAGGCATACATAGTCATAACCAAATATCAAAACATAAATGCACTAAAAAACTCTGACAAGAAGATCATACCACAAAGGACACGTATTTCACTAGATACTCACCACAACAAATCAAGATATAAGAGATCAAGGCTGTCGTGATAAGGACCTAGTAAAACACAAGATAAAATCAACAAAAAGGCATGCTGACCAAGTGGTCATTCAGTCCAAAAGTTCTTGCCATGAACAATGTGATGTGAAGATTGATAAAATAGCCGACACTAGAAGGATTCATCTTGATGGGCCAAAGATTGATTTGATAGAAAATGGAATTTCACTGGCAAATGTTCATGAATAGAATGATCAATAGGAAATTCAATATGTCTGTTGATTTGATGTAAAAAATTTGCGATCACTATGTCTAGAACAAAGCTCAGTTTTGTGATTTGGTAAGCTCAGTCGTGTGGGAATCATTATTGTGAAAGTGAGAAGATGGTCAAAGAACTACCTACATAAATATGGCTAGCGACACTTATCATGAAAGGCGATGCAAGCTGTATAGACAAATGGTGGAAACTGATGGTGGATCTGACTACACATGGTGCCTGAAACAAGTTTTCACCATGGTACTTATCCATTGCGCCACCGAAGTGGTTTTCACATATGGACGAATTTTTTTCTTTCTCTTTTTGATTTTCTTTTCAAGCTTTTGTATTTTTTATGCTTTTTTTATTTTTTCTGATTTTTTTTCTTTTTGAATATTCTGAATGTTTTTGGGATTTTCCGCTTTTGTGATTTTTTTGGAATTTTGAACAATTTCTGTTGTACAACAGACTACTGACTGATCAAGAATAGAAGTGCTTGAGATGTACAATATTTACAAGATCAGGGAGTGGATCTCCCTCTGGAGACACAATCTGATAGGTGCCTGATCCATATTTTTCTGTAACAATAAAGGGATCCAACCAATTAGGTTCAAACTTCCCTTTCTTCTCACGGTTCTGGAGGTTCTTCATATTATGTTGCAGGACAAGATCACCAAACTCAAACTGACAGAGGTTTGATCCTTTTGTTGAACTGAAGGCGAAGGCTATTTTTATACATGTGAAGGTGGTCTAGGGCATTGAGGCATCTCTCATCAGGGAGTTCCAGCTCTTGCAAGTGGGAAACTCTATATTCTTCTTCGGACAACAGATTCTTCAGAGAGATTCTGAGGGAAGGGAGCTTAATTTTGATGGGTAGAATAGCCTAAGTACCATAAACAAGGGCAAAGGGAGTGGCTCCTATTGGGGTTTGAATGGAGGTGCGGTAAGCCCAAAGGGCAGGATATAGGCGAAGGTGCCAATCATGGCCAGCTTCATCGACTGTCTTCTTAAAGATTTTGAGAATGGTTTTATTTGTAGCCTCAACTTGACTGTTGCTTTGTAGAAAGTACCTAACAGAGGTATGATGGGTAATGTTGAACTTCCTACATAGCTCTGTGACATCCCTATTCTTGAAAGGTCCTCCATTATCAGTAACAATGTCCTGAGGAATGCCATAGCGATAGATAAGATAGTTCAAAATAAACTTTGAAATCTATTTTCCAGTAGTGTAGGTGAGAGGAACAGCTTCAACCCACTTGGTAAAGTACTCCGTAATAGCCAGGATGTATTTATGGCCATTGGATGAATAGGGAAAAATTTGGCCAATGAGGTCGAGACCCCAGCGTGAAAAGGGCCAAGGGGTGATGGTGGCTTGGAGTGATTGGGAGGGAGCATGTATCAAATCATCAAGTTGCTGACAAGGTACACACTTCTTCACATAGTTGTAGGCATCTTTCTCCATAGTAGGCTAGTAATATCCAGTGCGTAACAACTTTTTGGCCAAAGTCCACTACAGTGGGCTCCACAAATTCCTTGATGTACCTCCTCCAGGGATGTTTGTGCTTCATCAGAATTCAGACACCTTAAAAGAGTTCCATCGAAATGCTTTCGGTAGAGGGTATCAGCGAGGATTATGTAGTGGGAGGTTCGACGAATGAAGGTTTTACATTGATTGGGTGTTAAAGTAAGTCGGGTATGTCCATCATGTAGGTAGGAATATAATTCTTGTTACCACGGGGAATTGGGATCAGCAATTTCACACACCATTTCAGAATTCGGCTTGTCATAGGCAGGGACCATAAGATTCTCAATAAGAAACTCACACCATGCGCTATGTTCTGGCATAGTGATCAAAGACCCAATTTTTTCCATAGCATCTACTTCTTTGTTGTTTGTGCAAGGGATCTGTTGAAAGGTTAGTTCAGTAAACTATGTCTTCAGATCTTCAACTGTCCGGTGATAGGGAAGCAACTTGTCATCCTTCATTTGATATTCATCCATAACTTGTTTGATAACCAATTGTGAATCACCAAGCACCAATACAGTGAGAATCTGCAATTGTATGGCTTATCAAAGTCCAAGTACAATTGCTTCATATTCGGCAATATTGTTGGTAGAAGGAAATTGTAATTTGAAAGATTTAGGGATGAGATCCCCTTTTGGTGTAACAAACAAGATTCCTATCCCTGATCCTTTCTGAGTGAAGGATCCATCAAAATACATCTTCCATGGTGGACTTAGGGCAAGATTTAAGACTGATTCATCTAGAAAATCTGTGATCAGAGGGTGTTTACCATCAACAGGTGCTTCAGCTAACTGATCGGCAATCACTTGTCCTTTAATGGCCTTACAATCCACATAAACAATGTCAAACTCACTAACGATCATGACCCATTTTGTTGTTTGACCAGTAAGAGCAGCCCGTGCTAGGAGATACTTGAGTGGATCAATTTTAGCAACAAGATGAATCTTATGATTAAGCATATAATGTCATAGCTTCTGTGTATAGAAAACAATAGCCAAACATGCTTTCTCAATTAGGGAATAATTCAACTCATAGCCAATAAGAGTTCTACTGAGATAGTAAATTGCTCACTCTTTACCGGTGTCATCTAATTGTGCCAGGAGGGCTCCCAACGCGACCTCTGTAGTAGATATGTACAAAATCAGAGGGTGAACAGCAACAGGTGGTACTAACATTTGTGGATTAGCTAGATAACCTTTCAGTTTCTCAAATGCATTTTGACACAAGAAATCCCACTGAAACTTGATATTCTTGTGCAGAAGATGGGAGAACGGATGCACCTTGTCAGCCAGCTGTGACATGAATCTTTTAATTGATTATAGTTTTCCTTGTAAAGTGTGTAGTTGCTTCAATGTTTTGGGTGGTGGCATCTCTAGGATTGCTTTCACTTTCTTTGGATCAACTTCTATTCCACGTTGTGATACAATGTATCCCAACAGCTTAGTAGATTGTACTCCAAAGACACACTTTTTGGGATTCAACCTAAGCTTATATTTCTCCAATCACTTAAATATGGTGGTAAGGATAGGAATATGAGATTCCCTTGTTTTGGATTTTCCTAAAAGATCATCCACATAATCTTCCATGATGACATGTAAAAGGTCATGAAAGATGGTAGTCATTGATTGTTGATAAGTGGCTCTGGCATTTTTAAGACCAAAAGGTATCACTTGATAACAGAAAGTGCCCCAAGGTGTTGTAAATGTAGTTTTGTGCTGGTCTTGTGGCGCTATCCTGATCTGATTATAACTTGAGAATCCTTCCATAAGTGACAACATTTCATGTCCTGCCATCAACTCCACTATAATGTCAATGTTAGGGAGTGGAAAATCATCCTTGGGACATGCAAGGTTGAGGTCTCTGAAATCTATGCAGATGCAGATGCCCCTAGTAGGTTTCCCTACTAGTACAATATTAGAAACCCATTCAGGATAGTCAATTGGTCTGATTACTTCAGCATGCAACATCTTCTGAAGCTCTACTTTGACTACTAATGCCACTTGAGGATGCATCTTGCGAAGCTTCTGTTTGACAAGTTTTGCATTTGGATCTACCACAAGAGGATGCATGACAAGATCTGTATCAAGCCCAGGCATGTCTTTGTAGGTCCAGGCAAAGTTGATTTTGTTCTTATGTAAGAATGCTGATGAGTCTTTCTTTTCTTGATTATTGAGAGACGCTACAATGTAAGTGATATGTGGATTTTTTTCTATGCCGAGGTTGATTGGAATAGTATCTTCAATGATCATAGAGGACACCTCTAGTTCTGATGATATAAATGGCAAGTCAATCTCTCCCTCCTCTAGTGCCTCAGAAAGGTTTTCACTAGAGGAATCATCCTTTATTTTGTCTTTTTCTTCATCCTTAGGTGCCTACGAGAGGTTTTCACCAGAGGATGTATTTTCATTTTTTTTATTTTTATTTTCTTTTCCATTTTTGTGACTGAGAGAGTTGACTTGGCTACCAAAGTAGGCTTGTTCACTGTAGTGTATATGATGTTCATGTTCTCAGAGATTCTTAAGTCCAAAGAGGGCTAAAACTGCCTCATCTAAATCACATATGTCCAAAGCTGGTGGTGAGTCTTGCTGATCCCAGTCAATTAATTTAGGGTTTATGAGGGGTAGATGAGGGGATGAAAGGTCAGCTTGGGTAATAGTGAAGACATGGTGATTTTCAGTTAGGTCATCTTCAATATATTGGAAAGGAATTTTGAAGAACTCTTCCTCAGTGTCTGAACCTGAGGTAGCTAAACAATAATCCTTAGCGAAGTTAGTCTTGGTTTCTACAAAACCCAATCCGTGTCCTTTAGGATAACCATTAGCTATTATGATCTTCTTCTTTCCTATTTCATTAGCTCCAAGACCGGTACCATGATATCCCATGTTTTCAACAATAGGAGTAACTTTAGGATACTTTCCTTTGGGGAAAGTTACAGGTCATTCTTCTTCATCATTATAGAGCCAATCAAGGACACTATATTCCATGTGTTCCTCTGATAAGGACCCCCAATGTTCAAAAATATTTGACTTCCAGTGCATAAGTGCTTTATCCTTGGAGAGGGGTAATGGTGATGGTCTTCCATAAGACTTCGGAGACAAGGGGAGATGCCCAATACATAAGGCACTTTCAAATTTATACTCTCCCATGCCTTGATCTGTAAATGTTTCTTTTGCTTCAGATGAGCAAGGTTTTTCTTTAGTAGCTTTGTCCTCTGTGAATTTTTCCTTTCCTTTGGGTTCCTCAGTTGATGTTTCTTGATTGAAGTGTCAGCCAAACTCATTCAACAGATAGTAATTTGTTTGTTTGCCTTCCAATATTTTGCAATATTTAAAGGGCTCAAGATCTCTAGGAATTGTGATGTCTCTATCGTGATGTGGGAACTTCAGACACTGATGATAGGTAGAGGGTACACCTTTGATAGCATGTATCCATGGATGTCCTAGCAAGCTGTTATAAGGTAGATCTAGATCTAGTACATGGCAAACAGTTTCAATCAGGGCCGAGCCCACTTGTAAGGGCAATGTGATCAAACCCTTTCTTTCTCATTCTTGATCATTATAAGCTTTTATTGTAATTCTCTTGTCTACATCAATGAGGTCCTCAGAAAGACCAATGTTACGAATCATTTTCAATGTGCACAAATTTAGGCAAGATCCACCATCTATGAGGACTCTTTTGACTCTTGTGGAGCAGATTTTTCCTTTTATATGGAGGGATTTATTATGATGAGGTTCGGGACCACTAAATTCCTTATAAGTGAAAACTAGATGTTCTTGTGTGGCTAGGTTCCCTATCATGGCTTTGAATTGTGCAACATTTATGTTCTCGGGGATAGGAGATTCATTTAAAGCTTTATCAAGGACTTCTCTATGAATTGGTGAGGTGGTCAAGAGCTCTAGGATGGATATTTGTGTAGGTTTCTTTCGTAATTGGGCCAACAAGTCAAAGTGTGATGCAGGTCGAGCGGCAGTAGATGGTGCAGCTAGTGGATTTGCAGATGTAGAAGGTTTATCAGTAGCTTGAATAGTGACTCTAGGTCTACGCATAGTAGCATTACAATCAGCAGCTTTGAGTTTTACAGTATTGACATGCGTGTCAACTTCTTCAATGTGGCCACAAAGAGAATCAAACCCAAAGATATCATTTTCATTTAAACTCCCACATGTTCGATCATGGCCTATAATAGTATTGGTAGAATAATCATAGGGGATTGCATTCAATGCATTTTTTTGATTATGAGGTGGGAAAGGTTGATTGTATACTTTTAGTTTCACATTAGATGAGGATGCATTCTTACCTTCAACCTCAATTTTCCCATCCTCAATGAGGTCTTGCACAAAGTGTCTAAGCTTCATGCATTTCTTGGTATCATGTCCCTTGATGCGATGATAATCACAATGCTCATTATCCCTATACCAATTAGGTTTAGGTTTATTCTCATCAAAAGGTCAATTATTTGGGTAAACTATCATTCCTTGATCCGCGAGTTGTTTGAAGATCACATCTAAAGACTCTTCTAAAGCTTTGAATTATCATCGTTGTCAATTATCGTTGTTGTTTTTATTGTTATTGTTGTTGTAGTTGTTGCGAGGGAACAAGAATGATTGATTACGTGGTTGTTAATTATTGTTCTAATTATTCTGATTTTGATTGTTGTTTTGCTTCTGATTGTTATGATTATGTTGATTTTGGTTCTGATTTTTGTTGTTGTTGCGATACTGATTTTGACTTTGATTGTTATTGCGATTGTTTTGATTGGTATTGTTGGATGCTTGAACATTTTTAACATGTTTGGCATTGGTCACTCCATCATTGAGAACTCCTTTGTTCTTACTCTAGAATTTTGGTTTATTATTATTGTGAGTATAATGTTTGATGCTACCTCTTTGCAAAAGGCCATCTTCAATGTCTTTTCCCTTCTTGACAAGGGATTCAAACATGTTAGGTGAAGCCATTTTCATTTGGAAGGACATCTCAGAGATAAAATTCTTTGTGAAGATGTAAATCAAGTGACTATCAGGTATTTTCCATGGCATGTGATTTGCAATATGTCTCCATCGTTGCAAGAAACTAACAAAGGTTTCTCCATTCTTTTGTTTAGTATTGCACAAATCGCTGAGTGTTGCTTGATGCTCAATGTTATATGAATATTGTCCAAAAAATTTCTCTGCAAGGTCAGAGAAGGTAGAGATTGACCCATAAGGAAAATCCATGAACCATTCTAAGGCTGCGCCTCCAAGACTCCTAGTGAAAAGTATTTTTAAATAATTCTCATTATAGGCAACCTCTTGACATGTGATGTAAAACTCTTTGAGATGTTGGAGAGGACATGTCTCACCTTTTTATTTCTCAAATTTGGGCATCTCAAAGTTTGGTGGCAATGGGTGCATTGTGATAGATTTGTCAAATGGGTAGGGACAAATCTCTTTACAAGAAAACTCCTTCTTGCCCCCACTTTGTAAAATTTGTACAATACTTTTGAGCTCATTGAATTGTTGGGTGAAATCTGGAGTATTCTGTGTGAAAAATGGGGGTACATAACCTCCACCTCCTCCAAATTGTGCAGCTGAAAATCCCGTGGAGGTCATACCAATGGTAGGAGGAGGTATATATTGATATGCTCGTGATGTATTGTTTGTAGCTATTTTTGCCCCCATTGTTTGAAACAAAGATGAAGACAAAGGCATGGAAACTTGCCCTATGTTGTTGATGTTACCACTTTGTCCTTGAGTAGTTGTTGTTTGAGTGCTATTGTGTGTAGTATTGTTTTGCAAAGCACTTATGATTTGTTGGATTTGTTCAGGTGTCAATTGGGGTATTGATGTGGTTGTTGATATAGGTGCTGATATTGGTGTTGCTGTGGGAGGTTCGCTAACAGGTCCTTTACCAGTGTCACATGATGATGTAGCATTTGAAGTAGAAACCATTGCTATAGTAGCTGCAGCAGCGACTTTAGTGACATTTCTTGTAAGGAGTGTTTCATCAAAGTCAACAGGAATTGTGACACCATTATGAATAAGATTTAAGAATATCTCATCACTGTTATGCAAAATGGCCTTCTCCACCATTTCCAAATTGTAGGGGTCTCTAAGGAAGTCAATCACTTGGTTGGGTCTTTCTTCTTGGTCCACTAACTTTGTTTCTTCAGCCACTTCCTCAGCTCGTACCCCACTTCCATTAAAGTATTGTGTGGCAAATGGGTTCTCTTCATGACTAGTGTTGAATGTTGTTCGCCTCATGTTTCTAGCTTAGGATCGAGTGACAACCATACAATGGTAGAAGAATGAAAGAAAAGGAGATGTAGGAGATGAAATAAAGCAAAGATATTTGAATTGATTTGATTTGATTTGATTTGATTTGATTGATTGATTAAAGATTGATTTGATTTGATTGAGATGATTGATTGGATAGTTGATTTAAAAGTTTTTGGAACAAAACCTAAGCATGTTAAACCTTATGATGATACAAACACAAAGGATTTAAAGTAATACCTGTTCTACTTGAAGATGGACTTATGATCTCAAGCAAAATGGGATATCACTAAGGGATTTAAATTACTTTAGATGGACTGATGGTCTACAAGCAATGTTGTGTTTGTTTGAGGATGAAGGTTTATGATACTTTGATTAAGGTCTTTAAACCTAAAGATTTGATTTGATTTTGATCTAATGCTCCAAAGGAAGGATGATGATGGAAGAAATGGAAGAATGATCCAGATGCCAGGTGTTACCAAATCGTATTGTTCAAGGGTGACAAGAGCTCTGTTGAGTGAAAAATTGGCCATGAAATTGCAAAATTTATTGTTGTAAATGATTTTATCAAATTTTTCATGGTGTTCAATCCCTTGTTTTATAGATGTTGCAATGTGTTGAAATTCCTTGGATTTACGGGTGGTTTCCTTTTTCTCTCTAAGGACTGGAGATGTGGGAAGTTTAACCTTCTTATGCTTCTTAAAACTGGTCATGTCATGGAAAATTTAATTTTGGCCAAGTGAATGAATGATTTAGGAAAAATGGTTCTAGGGTCCTGTAGATGGTCAAATTTCGATTATCTCGGCCAAATTTGAAGCTCACTATTTTGAAGCGGAGACAATAGTGTAAGAGGCAGCCGATGATGTTTGCAGACGGTGATCTACATAGACGGTGATCTGTGTAGATGGTTGATCTAGAGTGGAGATGATAGACTAAGACTAAGGCAATATTTAAAAATTCTGGGCAGATTTTGATGTTCAGTCCAATTTTGGGATAAATTGTTTGATGGCAAGAACTGATTTTAAGAACAAGCAAACCAGAAAAGAAAAAACACACATCTCAAAACAATCCAACAAGGGATAAATAAACCTTGAGGGATAATAGCAAATGTGACATTAGAGGATCGTGCTTCAACTTTGTAACATTTCGATTGTGTATGTTCAAGTGATTCTTTCAAACCACTTATGTTTTTACTGGGTCTAGCACATCAAAAAACAATTCAAATAGTAGCTATCTTAAGAATTTGGCTTCACATGAAATATTATAGGCCCATTGCTTGGTAGTCCTTCAGGTCATACAGCATGTCATCCCTAGAAGGGCACCTATATTTTTGCCTTTTTCCAGGTATTGTTGCCGTGCTATGAAGATCTCTTTCGCAACACAATACCCTAGGACACGTATGATGGGAATCTTGGTGGTAGATTCTTCCCTCCCCTTACACTATAATAAATCATTATTCAGAGGTGAATTAGGTAGGCTACTACTTTATGGTTGTTAATAAGGTTTTACGGTGTCCCCGCAATTGGTTTGAATGACGTGAGATACTTAAGTCTCTAGTTCAACCATGCTAGTATGCTAAGGATATTCACTCAGTATAGACTACCATTGAACACAATCCACCTGAGCTTGAAGGGATAAAGTGGACCTTTAGGTCACACCTTATTTCTATACCGGTCAAAGGGATTACCGGTTTGAGGTCATCCTCTAAAGGGGAAGTGTTCCCTCTAGACAGGCCTCTCTAGAAACTTGATTAAGCTAAGCTTTCTCTTCAACCAAGATCCATGAAGGTGAGGGGAGAGGATATGGCTATAGTTTAATCAAAGCATCATGTAAATTAAAGGGTTATAAACTAATGACAAATATCTCGAAAGAAGTGTTGAGAAACACTTCTTCAAACACACCAAAAAGAGTTCATTTCCAAATTGAGCCTAGTTAAAGCAACTAAGTGTTTTCTACCTAAGAAAAAAGACAAAATAGTGTCATTAAACATACATGTTCAATTCATTTCCCACTCAGCAAAAAGAAAATCTTGAAAGGTGTGTTTAATTTTCTTTAAGTCATTCAAGAATTGTGAGGTTCATTTCCTTGAAGCATTCAAGATTGGGTAAAGTTCATTTTTATGCAACATACATTCCAATACAAATGTTTAAACATACAAGTTCATTAAAAAATCTTCAGAAAATCATTCACGAAACCTGCATAAACTGGTTAGTAGTTTGGAATTTTAAATGTGTTAAAAAACACAAATCTCAGGAAAACAGTCGCAGAAGGCGCATAGTCCGAAACGGTGATCTACGCAGACGGTGATTTGTGCAGATGATGATCTGTGGAAAGAACGACAGACCTGCACAGACGATAGAAAATAGACAGTCAAAATTTTATAAAGAAGAAACAGACCTATTAAAATTGAAAAATAGCATTTTTATCAAATTACTCCAGCATTTAACCCTTAAAATTTTTATCTCTGTCAAAAACCAGAGAGTTAAAAATACTATAAATTGATAAAAAAATAGTTTTAAAACCACCGTTTGATAAGTCATTTTCAGATAGTGGAGATGGTAAAGTAGCAACGCAGACGACCGAGTTTCGCAGATGACCGAGTTGCGAAGACGACGATCTGCGGAAATGGTGACTCCAAAGCGGAGACGGGTCTGCGTTAGAATTCTTCAAACTGCAAAAAATATGCAAAAAGTGTTAGAAAACAAGGGACGTGGGTCCCATTGGGCGTGCCAAAATGTACATGCTAGAAACCTACTTGTTGGGAGCATGCTCAGACATGCAAATTTTAGAGAAATAACAATCAATAAATTATACTAACATGTCTAAAGCATACTACGAAAATAAGAAACTCCATCATGACCTCTGATGAGTTGAATAAGGGCACCCAAGACCTTGTTGATTTTATCTTAGAGAGGTGTGTGGGTGTGCTCTCCCAACACAATATTATAAATCCCACTCGGATCTATTGAATGCAACTAAGAGAATGAATAACTCACGAACAAGTATGAGGAACTTGTCTCAAGTGTTCATTCAACATGTTAATGCAAGGTTAAAACTAAAATGATATGTAAGATCTAACTAAGATAATGGAACTAGAGTCATTCCATTATAAACCTAAGATGTGATATCTAGATTTCATAATAAAATAAACATGAAAATGAACTAAGATTACTATGAAATGCTAAATTGCTTAAAGATTCTAGAGCTAAACTAGCATGGTAACAATGCAAAAATAAGAGATGATTTTCTCTTGAGAAAGGCCTCTATTTATAGAGTTTTTGGAGGAGAGAGAGGGCTTGGATGAGGTGGAGCTCATGTGGCATCCACATAGGTGCCACATGAGAGACACATAAGCCATGCAAGAGGCCCACTTTACTCACAAATGTGTGAGCAACTTTGGATGTGATGGGTCAAAGTGTACTTAAAGTACACATGTGAAGGATCTTGTAAGAAGGTGTAAGATGGTGTAAGAGTTTTGGACCAATGAGACACTTTTGGAAAGTGTAAGAAGGTGTCATCATAGGTGTAAGAAACCTTGTTGGCATCAAATAAGGATTATTTGGAAAAGTCAATTTTGGAAATTTTCTCAGACATGTGTGAGAAAATAATTAGGACTAATTGTTGTAGGAATCAAGAAGTTAGCCTAATTAACCTTAGTTAATTAGTGGGTAGGTTTATTTGGTGAGAGTGATGTGAGATAGGGTAGGATCTATGTTCAAATTAGCTTAATCCAAATTAGATTTAGATTAATTGTGATTTAGTAGAATTTAGGTCATGTGAAGGAATAAATAAATAAATAATTTATTTAAAGGGAATCAATGAGGGATAATGTATTTAAATAAGATTTAATACATTAAAAGGGGGAGTATTTAAATTAAATTTAAATACTAGGGAAAGTGAATCATATTTAATTAAATAAATTTAATTAAATAGATAGAAGAATATAACAAATATAATTAATTAAAATTAATTATAATGTTATGGGAATATTAATTAAATTAATGTAAGGATGATTTTAGACGTCTACATTTTCCAGTCCCAATAGGTGGCTCTTATATGAACCTAATAAGCAAGATCCCTACAAAGTGCACTATAGAATGGAAGATTCAAATGATAATGTTAAGTTATCTAAGATCAAATGCAAGATCTAAGCTAAAAATGGTATGCAAGAAATCTAAGGAAAGTAGATCTAAACTAGATGATTAAACTAAATGCAAGAAAGTATATAACAAAGCTAAATGATAATGCAATGCTCCAATAATACTAAGATACAATAGGCACTAGGATGCAAGAATCCTTCAAGATGTAAGAACTCCAAGATCTCCAAGAGGGAAAGTGCAAGAGCTCAAAGATTTCCAATTACAATTCTCAAGATCTCCAGAAACTATCTTTTCCAAGTTTTCCTAGCTTACCCAAGAATGAGGAGAGAGATTCCTTTTATAGGAGATCAGAAATGAGTCGACAGTGAAGATAAAGAGGAAAAAAGAAATGAGAAATGGTGTAGATTAAATCTTGGTTGATCCATGTGCTCATATCTTCAAGAGGAAAAATCAAAGGCTAAGATTAAGAGGCAAAACAATGAGTGGTTGAGATAAAGAGGCAAAATCCATTTTCAAAAGATTTCATCTCACTGGAAAGTGTACTTTTCTTATTATAATTTATAATTTATAATTTTCTTGTTTTATGTGTACTTAGGATATTGGGCTTTTTTTTATTTAATTACAATATTTTTCATTTAATTAAAAGGGAGCGTGTTTTTTTAATTAAATAAAGCTTATAATAAAGTGGTCAAACTTTAGGATATAATCAAATAAATGATTAAGTGGTGATTTTTGGAAAGTGTTGATATTGGTATGATATGAGACACTTATGGGTTTTCATTTATGCCAACACATCTAGTATATTGATCGCTTGGAATGAAGTTCAATTTTGAAGATGTAATCTTCAAAATGACTAAGTACAGAAGTAAAAATACATAGTACATGACAATATTGTTTTGGGTAGCAAAGATCAAGTACGATGAGTTATTAATTACATGCTTAGTGGACGATACTCTTGGGTATGTATGACCTCTACCTAAGATCGATTTATTTTTAGTTTTGATTACAGTAAGTTACAGAGATTTTTAGAAAAGCGTAGACATCAAAACAACGTAAGAGAGTAGTTGAACAGAAGCGATGATTTAAGGAGTATAGTGTGGAATCCTGGAAAGATAATTCAGATTATAATTTTGGATAACCTATATTTTGGTTATGTAAGAGTGCTGACTTTTTATTTTCTCTTTACATTATTTATCTTTGTATTGAGAGCCGACTATGTGAAAATGTTAAAAGAGTCGAGTTGATGTTGATATATATATATATATATATATATATATATATATGAAGAATTTTTGTAAAGAAAATATATAGATGGATGAGAGAATGTATATGAGTAATGTGTGTATGCAAATGGTAGAGAAAAGGGTGATAGAGATCATTGAAGAACTATGAGTGAAACTATCTAAGAATTGAAGATGCTTGTTTTTGTTCATTAATGAGAACAATTTATAACAAATTTTTTTTTCTAAAAGTTGTAAGCTCAGTTGGCCCCTAACAGGGTGTTGTATACCTTTAACATGGTTGTTATTCCTTTAACAAGAAAATGTATTATGTAATATTGAGCTCCCAACATGGCTAGGTCTCCTAACAGGGACATTGTACTTTAGTGCATGCTTGTGGGTACTATCCTCACCAGGTTTTTCCCTTGGTCAGGGTTTCCTTGAAAATAAATAATGGTGTTATGAGTTATGTGTTATGTGTTTATGTTTTTTTTTTATTTATTTATTTCAGAAAGATTATGGTTTATTTAAAATTTGTTTAAGTTTACTTTAAATTACTGTAATACTGATTCATGCCCCCTCTTAGTATTCCTTAATCCTAACAATTGGTTTTAGAGCTCTCTGAGAGAAAGTCTAACAGCTTAAGGGAGATCATTATGGAGTCATAAAATTTACAAGAGAACTTTAAAACAACACTTGAAGACCTTGATAAAGAAAAATAAGAAAATGGTGACTTGAGATTCATGTTAAGGAGAGCTGAGCGATTTATCAGGAATCTTAAGGATCAGCTTGAACTTTCCAGAAATCAGAGACATGATCTTATGGTTTAGATAAAAGAAGATTCAAACAATGATAATTCAGATTAGATAAAGCAACTTGAACAAGAGAATGATACTTTGAAGATTGAGAATGAAATGATGGCTAAAGAGATTCAAAAAGAAAAGAATGCTAAGATCAAGAATGAAGAAGCTTTTAAAGATGATAATACATTGATGGGAAAAATGAATATTGACCTTGACCATTACAAGAACAAGTATCTAGGATTGGAGAAATATAATCAGATCATAAAAGGTGAACTTTTTGAGACAAAGAAACACATTGAGAAACTTCACATGAGCAATGACTTGATCATGAATAGAGAGACAGACAGAAACCTAAAGGTGATATGACTAGTATTGGCTTCAGTGAAGATGAATTCTCTAAGAATCAAGAAGAAAAATCTGAAGCGAATATTGATGCAAAAAAACCTATTCTTGAAGAACCTAGAGAACATATCAGACCTTTTATAGAAATATATTTTGGATGCAAAAAATTTGGACACATGAAGAGAGATTGCAGAGGTAATACCCCTTTTAGAAATTTGTCTGGTTATTGTTTTAATTGCAATGCATATGGGCACAAGAAGGCAAAATGTAGATAACCTAATAAAACTAGATACACACAAGACAACAATAAAGAAGAACCAACAGCTAAAATCACATGTTACAAATGCAACAACCTTGGACACATTGCAAGGAATTGTAAATTACAAGTTAATGAGTACAGTAAACCTCTTATATGCTACAAATGTAATAATTTAGGTCATATAGAAAAGTTTTGCAGGTATAATGGAGTAAACAACAGAAGAGCGCCACCTCCTATGGATACTAAGATGAAAGAAAGTAATACTAGAAAGAGTCTTGAAGAATACAGGACTGAATTTTACAATTGTTTCAGGAAAGCAAAAGATAACATCGGTGGTAAAGTTTGGAGAGTCAAATTTTTTTATGATGTATTGGTTCAGGAACAGATAGTAGCTGCTACTGGATCTTTTCCTGCTTCTAGCAAAGTAGAATCGACCTAATTTTCCAAGCATGGACTTAGGGGGAGCATTGTGGTGGAACCTAGATTTAAAGATCAAATTTGGACATGATAATAATTTAGGGAAGTGTTCCTTATGTTCATTATTGTCATTTATGCTTTTATTTCTTGCTTAAAACCCTTTTCATTCCTTAAAACCCTAGCTTGTTCATGGCATTTTCTATTTCCACGTTACTTTTCCAGGTAACTTAAGTATCGTATTCATCATGTGTGCATTAACATTTCCCTGGTTATATCTTAGTCACACAACCTAGAAGGAATATTCTCTTTCATTCATCGACTCTAAGATTGCTTCAATCGCATGATTGCAAAAGGAAAAGGAATATGCTTATTTGATTTGGAGACTTAACATGAGTCATTGATTTATTTTTTATCATGTTTCATGCGTGAAATCTTGTGATGAAACTAGAGTTAGTCAAAACATCCAGTGATTCATCGACTCTGTCTATCTCATGATCTCCAGATAAACCTAGAGTTAAAGTCTAGTTTGGTCTTTCCTTTTAGTCGCATAGTCTTTGGATGTACTTGACATTAAGTCATTTCTTGTGAGACTTAATGTGAGCCATAGATGCATTTTAAGATGAACTATAACTAATTGAATGTTTGAATATGACAAAGTTGATGATCACCGAGATCCAGAAAGTTAATGCAAGACATTAAATTAGTTAATATATTGTATTTTTATTGATGTCAACTTGATATACCCTGATTAGTCATATTAATATTGTCAAATAATTCAAAGAACAAAAGAAATAAAGGTTATATTATAAGTAATGCATAAACATTTAGTATACATCAAGTGACAACAAACACTGACGAACAGTGCACACTAACAGATAGAGAACCTGAGAGGAGTTAGTACAAACCAAGTAAGATACCCAAGCAAGCATTACCGAGAAGAACTAAAGTGATACTCGAGTAGAACTTAAAGCCATAGTGTTTCCCAAAAGATAGACAACCCTAATGGATAGAGATGCTTGAGGAAAACTAAAGTCAAGACCGAGCAAACAAGGAGTTAAACACCAATCAGAACTGAAGTTTAGAAACAAAAAAAGACTTAGCTAGCATAAGCTAAACATAGAGTTAACTGTTTGATTACATTATTTTCATCAACCAGTTAATAGCTAAAGATAAGCTAGAGATTTAAAGCTAGTTTTATTCAAGTTTTCAACAAGAAATCTATGGATAAAACTAAAGCAAGAATGGCAAGATTTACGGATCACGTCAAGAATAAGAAAGACAAGGACTTAGAAATGGTGAAATCATGTCTATAAAGAGAGACAAGTAATTTATAAGAAATGGGGGAATAAAGAAGAGGATGCTGAAGAGAATTATGGTGGAGATGAGAAGTCTTCATATAGACATGATCATACAAGCTGAAGAGAAACATCATTCATCGAGTAGAAAGAAGTGGAGCAAAGGAAAAGAAGAGAAACATTGATGAGAAAGGTGTTATGAGATTACAATAGACCTGAACATCTACAAGATTAATTTTTATTTATGAATAGATCATATACTATTTCAGTTTAACCATTGACTCAGAAAATTTTTGAATAGAGTAGATCTAACCATCCTTTATATATTGAGATACATCCCAACGAGTATCAAAAGGTTTTCATGTTGACAACATAGTGAATACAATGTCAAGTTATAAATTGTTAGTGATAAATCCTCTAAAAAGGTCACACTTAACAGTGTGTTTGTAACCTTTAACAAGGTTGGATATTCAGCGAGCTCACTTTAGAAGAGTGAAAATTTTGGGTTACCGGTCCCAAGTGGTTTTTTCCCTAACACAGTTTCCACGTTAAAAATCCATGTGTAAAATGTGTATATGGTTCATTGCTATAATGTTTTTCTTTACACATTGCTAAAAAAGGATTGATCAACAAACACTAAGTTATTTACTATATTTTGGTAAAGGCTAAGACTATTTTTTGGTAAATATCAATGGTAAAAGAATAATAATATGTCACCCTTTTACAAAGGAAAAGGACAACACCACCAAAACTGTAAAAATTCAAGGGCATAAAATTCACATTTCTATTGATAATTTGATGATGATGTAAATTGATGAAATGTGTGAAATAGGCTGAATTATACGCCTATAATTTTTTTTAAAAAAATTGAACCAAAATTAATATGTTTTTTTTAAATTTTAATGTTTATTTTTAATTTCATGAAAAATACTATAAATCAGGGAATTTACTTCCCGCCAAATCATTATAAGTAAAACATTAGTTTTTTCTCTAATTTTAGAATATGTTTTAGATGACATGTATAGCTATTTCCAAAAAAAAAAAATAAGTGTTTTCGATGTATTCTTTGCCCGTTATAAGTATTCAAAGTTGAACTTACTTGAAATCAGTCATTTTTGTCTCCCGCCATTTTTCCCCTATCAAAACCATACCAAAAACCAAATAAATTACATATTATTGAAGAGGAATCTCTTCTCTAGAGTTATCTATGATTTTAAATATTTTCTGAATTGATTTAGTATTTTTTTGTATTATCCGAATCAAGAAATTCCAAAATATTTATTAACCTACATGCAACTTTTAACAAATTTGTTCAATGTTATGTAGTCAAAATAATATAAAAATAATATGTCAAGAATCGTAGTTCCAAGATCTAGAAAAGGGTACTTTTAATTTTTTGACATTGTTTAGTTACAGTAGAGAAAAAACTAGCAGAAGTGCCAACTTGTTGATTTGGTGTATTTTTTGGAGGTTTGGTTGCCAACATGGCATGCCACCTAGGATGACTCGGCTGAGTACAATTTGGCTAAGTAATACTCAGCCAAGGATAACTCAGCTGAGTCTACCTAAGTGGTTGGCCACCCGTGAGCAGTCACGTGGGCGACCCACCCTTTCAATTTGAAAGATATATATGAAAGTTATTTTAAAAAATATATATATATCAATTGCAAAATTAAATCATTATTTTAAAATATATAAAGATTTTTTAGGAAGCGAAAAAGACATTTTATGACTAGAGGAGTGTGATTTTGCAATTTTTTTAATAAAGAAGGATTCTGAAAGCAAAATAATTTTTTTGCTTCTATTTGAGCAATGGGAAATAAAAGGACTAGAAAAAGGAAATATGATCGTAAAAGGAAGGACCAAATTAAAGGTCATACGAAACTTATCGAAGAGCAACCTGTTAATGTTGAAGAAGAACCTATCGATGTTGAAGAAGGTGCACCTCAACTAGGGGAGGATAATTGTAGTATTCAAGGTATAAGTATTTATCCTATAATGCAAAATTTGATGGATATGAATGAGGAATCACTTGTCAGTCAAATTGCACTGGAGCACGTGATATCTGACAGCACTATTAAATTTCATGTTGAAAACATGTGGAAAGAATATTTTGAGGATAAAAATTTGGTGGGAAAAGAACAATTGTTTGCAAAGTTATTGCGGAAAAGAGAAATGACTCCAGTTTTGGAGTTGTTAGGTGTTGATAATAGGAAAATTGGACAAGGAGGTCAAGTAAAAGAAACAATAATTGAAAAATTTGCAAGATGCATTGAATTTTGTTAACAGGATAGATCATAGAGGATCTAATTCAAATACTCCTAGAAGAGCGTTGATGACTATCATTACTAGTAAGAGATTGACATGCAAAAATCAAGTTCGGGTAGTTTTTGATTTACTCAATGTATCTCAAAGAACTGTTTAGAGATATATTGGGAAGAGAAATGTGTTGGATATGAACATTGAAAATAATTGGATACATATTTGTTGAGTTTCTCGAAAAGACAAAATTTGTAAAGATGTAAGAAGTCGAGTCATTGAGATTTGGACCAACCACTCTCATGTTTCTTCCAATAGAAGGGACACTATACAGATTAAATATGACTAGATCGGTATGAAGATTTCACATCCAAAACATTTTGTTGATACTACACAAAGTGAACTGTTTGAAACATTCAAACAATAATTTTCAAATGTGAAAATAGGTCAAAGAATGTTTGAGATGTTGCATCCTTGCTTTGTGTACATAAATAAGGTTCCTGAAACATGTTGTTTTTCAAATAATGTTGAGTTCAACTTATATTTGTAATCATATAAAAAGGTTATGGAAGTACTTAATCTAGATATGGTTCCTCAAAGTCCAACAGAATTTGTGAAATCCATTTTATGTGATGAGTCAGAAGACTTTGATGAATTCAATGTCCAATGTATAAAAAATTAATGCAATGATTGTAGAAATTTACATAAATTTCCTTTACAATTTGATAATATCGATGTTACAACACTAGTCAAGTGGAAGAGTTTTGAATATGAGAAATATGAAACGAAGACAAGACTAGAATAAAAAAAATTTGCATTGAAGGAGAGTGAATTATCATACCTTCAGTTCATGGACAGATTTCGATCTATGATTTATCCACATATCCAACATTTTCATGATGCATGATGGAAAGATAAACAATTTTGTGATTCCAAAAATTGTTTTCCACCTGGTTGTATTCTTTCAGTTGTAGATTTCACAGAGAACTATACATTCTCTCCTCAAAAAGAGCTTCAAAGTCAATACTATCATTCTGCAAGTTGCAATATTTGTCCATGTGACCTATAGACATGCACAATTTGATTTGGATGAGATTGAAAGTATAGATAAAAATGATTGCATTATCATCAAGGAGGTTCATTTCTATATTAACGATGATAAGGTTCATGATAGGAGTTATGTGGCTCATTGTTTTGGCATGTTTTTCCATAATCTTGCAATTCACAGCATAAATGCTTCACAACACTAGATCTAGTCTGATGGGTGTGCGGGTAAGTAAACTTGAATTAAATTTTCTTTTAAATAGCACATTTCAATTATATTAGATCTAAAGATCATATATATTTAGTGTTTTTAAAAGTTTTTACACATGATTGTGCAAGTCAATTTAAATCTGCAAAAGATATTAATTAGTTAGCTATGCAACATGCTAGACACAATGTTAAGTTTCTTTGGACCTTCTTTGAAAGTGGACAAGGAAAAGGGGAGCATGATGGAGCAGGAGCATGTGTGAAGTGTGCACTCCGATAGCATGAACTTCAAGGTATACATATGTATGTCATTTTCATATTATTCAATTTGTTTACATAACTTAGTGAACTTTAATCTTCATTTGATATAGTTTGAATAAACCAATTTTATATTTTTACATATCCTTTAAATTATTAAATATATCCAGGTAACATGATAGAGAATACAAACAAAATTGTTGAATGGTGTCGAAATCATTTCGCTACTCAAGACACAAAACACAATAAACATTACTTTCGGGAAGTGATAGGTATATTATTTAAAACTAGTTTAAACATTATTCATTTTTCATAATTGAATTGAGTTGATCTGACTAAATAATTTTTTTTTTTAATTTGTATATATCTAGATATCAATCGATCTAATCCTTACAATTGTGAATCAATTGTCGGAATTACAAGTTTACATCGACTAATGACTACAGGACAACACAAGCCTCCACTAATTCAACTAAGAGATAAATCATTGTTTTGTGAAGATTGTGTTAACAAAAACACAATGATTCAATGTGTTAATATTTCAAATGGATATGTTTCACATGTAATTTTCTCTAAGATTAGATCTTGTATCTGTCTATTAATTAGGTTTTGAATTTAATTTAAGTTTGATATTTGATTGATAATATATATTTAAATTAGACTAAAGATTGATTATGATTGATTTTGATCTTGATTTTGTTATCTATTGAAAAATTGCATAATTTTCTCTAAGATTATATTAA
>MU228137.1:1104047-1122382 GCA_018584345.1 Thuja plicata
TATATATAACATGCATGTAACAATGTACAAATGTCTAGATATAGATCAACATATAAAACATAAAAAATACATGTACAACATCAACATAACAATGTAAATGGACCTGTAAATATCAATGTATCAATGTAAAAAAACACATGTACATATCAAAGTAAATGTCTAGATGTCAACATAAAACATGCATGTAAAAATATACAAATATCTAGATATATGGATGAACATAACAATGTAAATGCACCTGTAAATATCAATGTATCAAAGTACAAAACACATGTACATATCAATACATATATGTCTAGATATCAACATAACAATGTAAATGTCTGTACTATCTATCAATGTAAAATAGATGTGTGTATATAATCTAGATCTCTCATGTGTAAATCTAGATCAATAACCGCCATGGTCACCACTCTATGTAGGCCTATGTGGATCGTCATCCCGCTGGACTTGAGTCTGTATATGTACAAAGACATAACAATTTTAAAACAAATTTAATTAATATATTTATCCAGACCAAGCTTTTTTCTAAATGTACATATTTAAACTTGAAACAAATAAACTATTTAAAATAAATTTAAATTAAATTTTACCTCTATATCCTAATGAATCGAATCAACAGGATCCTCTAAATCTCCATATGTAGTACCCCTCGTAGTGTCATGTACCTGGTTCAAATTAATTTAAAATATATATAGTTGAATTTAAATATAAATGAAATTTATATAAATAAATTAAATACAAAATTACTTGATTGTTCTTGAATCTTTAAATTAAAAGGTTTCAAGTGTACCTGGTGTAATGCACGTCCAATATCAGATAACTCAGAAGAATGTAAGGACACTGTCTTAGGATCAATGCCCTCATCCATAAGAAAATCTGAGAATCCATTATGAAATCATGAGGTTCTAGGTGTCTGATACAGGGCAGCTTGTGTATGCTATCGAGGCAGTGTAAGATCATCCACACTCTGTCATGGAGCTGTAGGATGTATCTGGACATCTTCCTTTCTAGAGGTACCTACCGCTGCATCTCCTCATCCTTGACTGCTGCATGTGGAGGATCTTGAGGCCTGGTCTCCTTGAACAAATGCAGAAATATCACGTGGAGGAACCACATGTGTCGTAGAAATGTGCTAGTAAGCTACAAGGAGATCACTGACTAAACTGGAGGTCATATCACGCACATGAACCTCTAGTAGTTATAATATCTCATATGGAGTGGGAAGATCATTTTGGATGTATGGATTGTAAAATTTACTAGAAGGATCAATTCCTACGCTCATCCTAGATCTGAGCATGTACCTACCCACACAATCAGATGAAAACTCATCAACTTGAGTCACGATGGTGGCAATGCTAGAAAACATATCTATACATGCATCCTCAACAATAACCTATCCAACTCTAGTGTAGTTATCCAAACCTTTTGGAAGAACCAAAAGGTTTTGACCCACCAATGCCCTCTTACTAGGGGGCTGTGGTGCATCAGGTCATCTACACTTATCCTGATATCTCCCCCAACCCTGACCATCATGTGGAGGTAAATCTATGTAATCAACATCATAACCTAAATGGAACTCTGAAAATAATTGTTTGCATAAATATAAGGGCACCTCATCCGTTTGGGGCCACATATGATGGGCCGCCAACCATCTCGGATATATAAAAGGAGATACTAAATGATCTATACATTTTGTGACCCTATATTCTCTAACCACTTTCTTTTCTATGTAATGGGTCCCAAACCTGTTCTTAACCTGAGTAACAGTAACATCCCCATCAACTGTCCTCCAATCGACAGTACATGTAACAACGCTAGATAGGCTATGGTAAAAAGAATCAATAGATGCATCATCATATGGATTGTATGATTCAGCCTTTTGAATCATACTCATCAACTTTGTATGAATGGAAATTAATTTCTCCCTATTAGGGAGTGTAGAACTACTCTGCAACATCCTCTCTAGCGCAGCTAGAGTGGTGTACATCCTTGTGATAGTCTCTTGTTTGTGACTATCACAACTTTGTGGGGTATCATGGTGGCCTGACGATGCTTGTGAGGCCTGACTACCATTAATTCTAGGGTTTGAACCAGTAGAAGCCATGATGTGATGTAGAAATGTAATATCTAGAGATAAAAAGTGCACTCACTGCAAGTGGGCACATACATGTGTATATTCAGTAGGAAATCAATTTATATATGAACATGTGTTGAAAAAGAACATGTTTTTAATTAAAAAATTAAAAAATATCTATAAATACATATTTAAATTTTAAACAAATTCAATTTACATCTTCAACATGAAACATTTTTTCAAACAAAAGTTCACAAATTTTAAACAATGAAAATTTCACATGTACATATTAACATAAATATATACATAATATATGTATGTCCATCTAAACAAAAATATTCATTGCATCCCCTTAAGCATAAATACATCAAAAAATATTCCACATGTACATAACTTTTAAGTGATTTTAAGATTTTAATATATGCAAATTGATTTATGTAACCTAGTACGTAAGACTTGTAGGGTTTTGTTATGTACTAATTTAGAAAGTTTTGTACATAATGAAAATGTCTAGAATGATCAAGTTGTGACCAAAAAAATTTGTTTCACATTCTCAAGTAATAAATATAGTCATGTACTCTAAATTAATTCCCTGTGATGATTGCTTCGGATGACTAAAGACTAATTAGATTCATGCAACAAAATTTATGCTTCTAGTTTATGTTTTGGTTAAATTGTATGATTTTAGGCTTTTAAGTTTACATATAAATGTTTCATAATTTTGGATTTGGGTTTGCATTTATGTTTCAAAATTTTGGGTAAATTATGTGTAAGTTTGAGTTTGCGTTTACGTTTGGGTTTTCGTTTAAATATTTTTAAATAACATGAATTATATGACGTAAAAAAAATCATTTCTAGAAAATGAAGGAAAATACCATGACATTACAATGCTAAATAAAAAAAAATCATTTTACATATATGTTTAAATACACTAAAACATTTTAAAAACAAAAAAAGGGCCCTACCTAGAACTCGGCAGAGTATTCTTCCTCAGCTCCACACCCTCAATCTTAGCCCCTCAATGTGAAGGTGAGGGGCTAGCGGGTTGTTTTTGGGTTTTTTAAATGTTGTGCATAGTCGGCCAAGTAGAACTCGGTTGAGTAGCTCTCGGCTGAGTCTCCCAGGCCACGTAGGTGCCACTTAGCATCGTGTGGCACCACATGGTGCCCACATAAACTTTTTTTGTGTGGGACTCGGATGAGTCTTACTTGGCCAAGTATAATGTGAATGAGCATCCAGAGTTTTCCTTAGGGGTGACAGATTATTGTGCTTTTACGCTTAAGAAAAAGGATAATAGTGAACTCCGAGAAGTAGTTAATTGACAAGATTGTTTAAAGGCATTCATCTTGTATGACGTAAGATAACTAGAGGTTTTATATTTGAGATATAAAGTTTTGGTTGGTTTATTGGATTATTGTTTGAGGCCACAGATTCACCCCCCTGCCTTTCAGTTATTCTAACAATTGGTAGTAGAGCCTTGTGTGCTTAGAAGGAAGGTTTCACGACCTAAGGTAAAGATCACAAGATGAGTAAGAGGGATGTGCCTAAGTGGAACAAGGACAACTTGTCATCATGGAGAAGTAGGATAAGACTCCACCTATCAGGTATTGGAATAATGTTACTCAATAATTGGATATTGAATATGTGTTTCCTACTGGACCTCATACACTTGATCAATTAAGAGAAAAGAATGAACACAATTTTATGATGATATAAATTTATTCCTCACTCGCTGATGTTGAATTTGAAGATGTCAAATCATGCACCACTGCAAAGAAAATGTGTGACAAATTGAAGCTAGTACATGGAGGAGACACAAATGTGCTAAGGGCTAAAGTAGAAAGCCTAAGAGGAAAGTTTGATGACCTAAGAATGAAAGAAGTAGAGAAAATCACTCAGTATAGCTATAGAATCAAAGAGGTTGTAAATGATATTCAAGGTGTAGGAGGTGTACTTGAAGAAGAAACAGTGGTAAGTAAAATTCTCAGAACCTTATTGTGTATTTATGCTATTAGAGTACCTATTATAGAAGAAATGAGAGTGGTAGCAAACAACAATGTTACTCTAGATAGTTTGATTGGTAGACTTATTTCATTTGAGATGAATAAATTTGACAAAAGTGTCTTACCAACTATTGAGTCTGGACTCAAATCATATTTAAAATAAGTAAATCAAGTCATAAACACACTATGAGAAATGATAGTGAAAGTGATAGTGATGATCAAGAACTTGATGAGATTGAAGTACTAATGGCTAGAAGATTGCACAGAGGAAAAGGTAGATACAAAGGTAAATTACCACTTGTATGTTTTAATTGTAAAGAGATTGGACACTTTGCTACTAGATGTCCTAACAAAAGAAAAAATGACAGAAGTAATGATAGAACTTATGAAAATAAGTTTGATAGAAGTCATGACCGAGATTACTGATGCAATTGACAATCTGGCAGAAGAGATAACCTAGACTACAAGGACAAAGGGAAGAAGTCTTGTTACCTGGCTAAGAAAAAAGTTATAAATACTAACACTGAATCTGATAAAATATTGAGCTGGCATTTTTTGATACGAAGGATGATTTAGATGAAGAGGAAAGGTATGTTGAGACTGCACTCATATCTAAGTTTAGTAAAAATCATGTATGGATTATTGATAGTGGTTTTACTCACCACATGACTGGAGATAAGGAGAATTTTTTAACTTTTGAATACTATAATGGTGGATTAGTAAGAATGGGTTATGACTCACCTTGTCCGATTGAAGGTAAAGGAACCATAATGCTGAATAATCTGATCAGATGTGAAAATGCATAATGGGTAAGAGGACTCAAATATAACCTATTGAGTGATTCACAGTTGAATAACATAGATCACTGAGTTGCATTTGAGATAAAAAAGGAAAATATATTCAATGAATTAGGAAGGTTGATTGGAACTAGTGAACAGACAAAAGGTAACATATTCTATCTTAAAGATATCAATACCATTTATTTAATGGCTAGAAATGAAGACATATGGTTGTGGCATAAAAGGTTATGTCATGTGAACTTTGAAAACATGGTTAGGATAAGCAATAAAAGGAAAGTAGGAGGCTTATCAAGCATGTCAAAACCCGACCATGTCATGTGTAAGAATTGTCAAAAAGGTAAAATGACAAAATCTAGTTTCAAGAGAACCTACACATCTAATGCTACTGTAGAACTAGTCCATAATGATCTATGTGGACCAATGAGAACAAAGAGATACTATGGTGATAGATACTTCATTCACTTTGTTGATGACTATTCTAGAATGATGACTATTATTTTCTTAAAAGAGAAATCAGAAGCATTCAAGATGTTCAAATGGTATAAAGCTATAGTAGAAAAATAAAGTGGAAAGGAACTTAAATGTCTAAGGTCAGATAGAGGAGGAGAATTTGTTTCTGATGAATTCACTAACTTTTTTAATGAGCATGGAATTCAAAGACAGGTTTTTGCACTGAGAACACCGTAGGAAACTGGGATTGTTGAGAGAAGGAACAGATTAATTGTTGATCGTGCTATAAAATTGATGATTGAGAAAGGCATCACACAAATATTCTAGAGAGAAGCTGTTAGTATTGTTGTATACACATTGAATAGAGTTTAATTGAAGAAAGACACCAATAAGACACCTTATGAGATATGGTATGGATACACACCCAATTTAAGTTACTTCAAAATTTTTGGTAGTTAATGTTATATTTTGAAAGATGATAGAATTGGAAATCTTGAATCCAAAGGTGAAGAAGGAATATTTCTAGGGTATTCTACCAAGAGAAAGACTTATAAATGTCTTAACAAATCCTCTAACAAAATCATTGAAAGTGCAAATGTTAAAGTAGATGAATTTGCTGAGAAAAATGATGAGGACAGAAGAAAGGAACT
This sequence comes from Thuja plicata, assembly GCA_018584345.1. Lineage (NCBI taxonomy): Eukaryota > Viridiplantae > Streptophyta > Pinopsida > Cupressales > Cupressaceae > Thuja > Thuja plicata. The sequence goes on from MU228137.1 coordinate 1,110,028, forward strand.
GGAAGACTACAAAAGGTTTCTCTATAGTGAATAACCTAAAAATCTTCTTGAGAAACACTGTATCGCTCCTCAGTGACAGAACAATGCACTCGAGCATCAGGCTGCAAATACTAAAAAATCAGGAAATTTCTCACAATGATATACCAAGCAATGAAGATCAAAATAAAGGTCAAGATGACGATCATAATGATGAACAAAGAGGTGAACTGACACTTGCCAAGTATGTCACAAGACACCATCCATAGAACCATATCATAGGAGACAAAAAGTTTTGAATGAGAACAAGAAGTAAGTCACTAAAGACTAGATGTTTAATTTGTGATTTTGAGGCTAAATCTATCAATACTGCACTTGAAAATGAAGAATGGGTAAGTTCTATGAATGAAGAAATTAAGCAGATTGAGAAGAAAAAAACATGGACACTAGTACCTAGACCAGATGACAAAAATGTCATCAGTACCAAATTGATATTCAGAAACAAGTTGAATGAGAATGGAGAGGTCACAAGGAACAAAGCAAGATTAGTATGCAAAGGGTATGCACAAGAAGAAGGTATTGACTATGGACAAATCTTTGCACCCATTGCTAGACTAGAAGGAGTAAGAATTTTAGTTTCTTATGTTGCATTCAAAGGATTCAAGGTATACTAAATGGATGTCAAATTTGCATTCCTAAATGGAATACTAGAAGAAGAGGTATACATTAAAAAACCATAAGGTTTTGTTGATCCTAACAAAAGAAACATGGTTTTTAGACTACACAAAGCCTTGTATGGATTGAAACAAGCACCGAGAGCATGGTATGAGAGACTTCACTCCTATCTCATAAGTATTGGATTTGTAAAAACAAGTGAAAATAGTCATCTGTATTTAAAAGACGATATTTATGATAACATTTTGATTGCTGAAATATTTGTTAATGATATCATATTTGGTGGTAATGATATGTTATGTATTTAATTTTCTAATGAAATGAGAAATGATTTTGAGATGTCAATGTTTTGGGAGATCAAATTCTTTCTTGTTCTAAATATTCTTCAACATGATGCTGGCATCTACATCACACAATCCAAATCCATTAAGGAAGTGTTGAAGATATTCAAGATGGAAGATTCCAAACTAGTTGGAAAACCTATGGCAACCAGATGCAAGATGACAACGGAAGAAAAGTCAACCGAGGTAAATCAGACCTTATATAGATTAATGATTGTAAAACTAATGTATGTTGTATATGCTAGACCAAATATAGCACATGTAGTTGGAATAGTTGCAAGATTCTCTGCTAATCCCAAGGAAGCACACATGACTTCTGTCAAAAGAATTCTAAGATATCTAAAGAATATCAAAGACTATGGTATATGGTATAAAAGAGAAGGAAAATTTGAGCTTCAAGTCTATATAGATGTTTATTGGGATGGACTCTTAGATGAAAGAAAGAGAACAATAGGATGAGCATTCTTTATGGGTGACAAACTTGTCACATGGATAAGTAAGAAGCAAGGATGCATCTCACAATCTACTAAAAAAGTAGAATATGTGGCTATTGCTACAAATTGCTCTAATATTGCATAGATCAAGAAATTACTGGAAGTATGAATATGAAAATTATTGAACTAGTAGTTATCTATTATGATAATACAAGTGCAATTAACATTTCAAAGAACCCATCCATGCATGCATGCTAAGACAAAGCATATTGCTATCAAGTATAATTAATTAAGAGAACAAGTGCAGGTGAAAGAGGTGATACTAGAATATGTTCAATCCAAGGAACAATTAGCAGACATATTCAAAAAGCTATTGCCTAAAGATACATTTGAGTACCTGAGAAATAAAATAGGATTTTGAACCTTGTCTATTGGTCACTAAGCTGACTAGGAGGCTGCATTAGCCTACACACAATTAAAATATCATTCATGTTGATTCAAGTAGAGAGATGGACTAAAAATATTTATCAGTACGCAGAAAGGTACTTATCTGCACTGAACACCAGAGATACTATATTTCTCATGGAAAGGGAACTCAAGGAATATATTAAATAAAAAATAAAAGAGGTTGAAATTGTCGTCAAAGGGAGAGAGGTATTCATTAAAATATATTTTTGTCAAAGAGAAAAGAACTATCCATCAAAGAGAGGAACAACCAAAGGGAGAGAAAAAATCAAACAAAGATTCCAAGAAACATCCATCTAAGGGAGATAATTTGAAAATTTAAACACTGCATATCTATCTAGAAAAGAGAGAAGAGATTCTACAACAAAGGAAGAGACAAAATCCAATCTAAGCTAGAAGAGCTTACTGAGAGTCAGATATTTGTATTGGTTATAGAATAATAAGTTTGGTAGAGATTGATGAACTACAAATGATATATTTGATATTGTATTAGTGTTATGTAGTATTTTTCCATCACTGCCAAAGGGAGATATTAATGAACTATAAATATTTGAAGTTTTGCAAATGAAAAATTTGATGATCACCGAGATGAAAAAAGTTAATGTAAGAAATTAAATTAGTTAATTTATTGTATTTTCATTGATGTCAACTTGATATAATCTGATTGGTCATTTTCATATTGTCAAAGACTTCAAAGAACCAAGGAAATAAAGATTATGTTATCAGTAATGCATAAAATTTTAGTATACACCAAGTGACGACAAACACTGACAGATAGTGGACATTGACGGATAGAGTACCCCGAGAAGAGTCAAAGTGTAAATTAAGCAAGATACCCAAGCAAGAATTAGTGAGCACAACCAAAGTGATGCCTGAACATAATTGAAATTCACAGTGTTTCCCGAAAGATAGACAACCCCGATGGACAGAGATGCCCAAGCACAACTGAAGTCAAGACCGAGCAAACAAGGAGTTAAACATCGATCAGAACTGAAGTTCAGAAATGAAAAAAGACTTAGCTAGAAGGAGCTAAACACATAGTTAACTATTTGATTACATTGTTTTCATTGACCATTTAATAGCTAAAGATAAGATAGAGATTTAAAGCTATTTTTATTCAATATGTCAAGAAGAAATCTATGGAATAAAACTAAAGAAAGCTTTAAAGAAAGAATGACGAGATTTGTGGATCACATCAAGAATAAGAAAGACAAGGAATTGAAATGGTGAAATCATGTCTATAAAGAGAGACAATTAATTTATAAGAAATGGTGGAATAGAGAAGAGGATTTTCAAGAGAATTCTGGTGGAGATAAGAAGTCTTCATACAGACCTGATCATACAAGCTGAAGAACAGAGCTAAAGTTTTCTACAAACAACGAGCAACAGAGAAGAAAAAAAATCACCAAGAAGAAAGAAGTGGAGCAAAGGAACATAAGAGAAACATTGATCAGTAAGGTATTATGATCTTACAATAGATCTAAACATCTGCAAGATTAAGTTGTATTTATGAATAGATTATATATTGTTTCAGTTTAATCATTGATTCAGAAAATCTCTTAATAGATTAGGATACATCTCAACGAGTATCAAAAGGTTTTCTTGTTGATAACATAGTGAATGTGAGGTCAAGTGATAACCTGTTAGTGATAAATCCTCTAACAAGGTCACACTTAATAGTGTGCTTATAATCTTTAATAGGATTGGCTCTTCACCGAGCTCACTTTAGAAGAGTGAAAATTTTGGGTTACCGGTCCCAAGTGGTTTTTCCCCTAACAGGGTTTCCATGTTAAAAATTCATGTGTCAAATGTGTATATGTTTCATTGCTTTAATTTTTTTCTTTACACATTACTAAAACAAGATTGATCGGTAAACACTAAGTTATTTAATGTATTTCGATAAAGGCTAAGACTACTATTTGATAAAGCTTAAGAAAAAGGATTACAGTGAACGCTGAGCCATAGTTAATTGATAAGATTGTTCAAAGGCATTCATCTTGTCGGACTGAAGATAAATAGATTTTTAAAATTTGAGATATAAATTCTTGGTTGGTTTATTAGATTATTGTTTGAGGCCATTGATTCCCTGCCCCCTCTCGGTTATTTTAACAAATTCAATCCTATGGCTTGTGCTAGATCTTATGATTAATCAGGGGTCAAGGAATTATTTTAGAGACTTAGAGATGGCTTTAGTCATGTAATCTTGTGATGTGACTTAGGGTTAAAACATAGTTTTTCTTTTTCCTTAGTCGCGTGATCGCCAGATGGTCTTGGAGTTAAGTGAAGGATTCTAATATTACACATGAGTCATAGATGCATTTTTGATCCTTTGGCTTGTGCTAGATCTCAAGACAAATTAAAATGTCAGAAAATTTCATGAGATTACACATGAGTCATTGATTCAGATCAGATCTTGCAGATGGTGTGAAATATCAGAATAAACCCCAGAGTTAGGAAATGATCTCATGACTTAGAATTTCTTTTATTCGTGTGATCGTTAGATGGACTAAGGTTAAAATTAAAGTTAGGTAAAGTTAGAGATTAAATCCTGCCAAGTTAAGATCTGACCTATTATTACAAGTCTAATACTATGGCTATCATGAAATCTCCCATTAAACCCTTAGGTTAGCTAACCTTCCAGAAACATGGAGTTTCTTTCAGTCGTTGAATCTTAGAATGAATCATGCTAAAGTTAGTTAAATTAAAGTTCAATTTAGAGTTAGTTGTGGATAAAATCATGGCCATTGATCAGGATCAAATCTTATGGCTTCTGCTCAGTCTCTAAATTGAACTATGGTTATGCCAAATACTTGGAGATTATGATTTTCCCTCAGTCATGTTATCTTAGAACGAATTAGAGTTTCAGTAAGCTAAAGATGGGATCAGTTCATAGTTTTCCAAGATGAAGTATGTGTCATCAATCAAGTTTTAATCTTGTGGCTATCTCTTAATCTCGTAATGAAAAGGAATATGCTCTTAAGGTTCATAGATTTGGCGCAGATTGTCGATGTGTTTTTAATCAGATGGTTGTCCCATGATCTCACAATGAAATGTTATATTCTTTTATGGTATGGATATTAAGCACATATCATTGATATTATGTCTGATCTTGTGGTTCTCGTTAAGTCTTGCAACAAACTTGAAGTTAAGGAAATGATCACGCAACTTGGAGGCATAAAGGAATTCAAAAACCCAGGGTTAAAGCTGAGTTGGGGCTAAGGTCAGAGACTGATGTAAAGATCAAGAAAGTTCTATTTGATTGAGTGGTAGGAATAAATCCTTGAAGACAAGATGCTAAAAATCTATTCATTAAGGAAACACACCTTGAAGACACATGTCCATGGCGGGTGAGGTTGAGAAAAGAAGGAATGAATTAAAGACCGATCAAGTTTAGACGATATCAACGGTGGGTGTAATACCTCAAAGAAAAGATGCAAGCTATTTAATATTCAAGGCATCACACCTGAAATACACATGTTCAGGACCCACTGAGGCTGAGACAATGGACAATGAGGTTATATGTGGTAGAGTGTGGTTAGTTGAATGAATGATGAGGATAATACATCATTTGTGAGGGCATACTAAAGTTTGAGTTACTAATGATCTCATCTTTTCACACATGGGTTTAATCGACAATCATGTGTCAATTGAATGATAAAGATGATCAAGAGTTATGAAGGTTCAAATATTAAATGGGGATTAAATTTGATGAACATCAATGGTTGGTGTAATTCGTCAAAGCAGATATGCATGACTTTTACTCTTGAAGGCATTATGTGATCTTGACACGTATCCTCGGCAGTAAAAAGTATAGAGTGCCCGAGTGGCAGTGATGACTGAGATTTCATTTTTTCATTTTATATTTTAATATTATTTTTGTATCACTTAGGGTTTTGTTTATTATTTGACACATCGACATCTTCATGCAGGGTTTCGAAGGTGGCGATTATGGATCTGTTTGATGATAAAAAAAAAATGCAACCTGGGTGGGGTACTAAAAGATAATACATGCAGACATCCACTGATATTATGTAGAAGATAAAACAATATCAGAGAGTGGTTAATGATATCGACTTCTCTAATCAACATGATGAAGCTATTCAACATGCAAAAGATAATATCCATTATCAGAAGCAGAAATATATGGATGAAAGTATAGTTGAAGAACCACAATATTTTTACATAGAATCATTATTCTGAAGTGTCTCTAACAAATCACAAGTGATTTTTTATTGACTATTATTCTTATCTCTTTGGGTCAATAATTGATTTTTAGAAAAGGATGATTAATCATTTCTGAGTTGTAATTATAATTGTTCAGTTGTTGATCCTAGGATTAGGTATTAGTTATGAACAGATGTATTTCTCTAAAGCTTGTTCACATCCATTGGACTTGATATAAATAAGGATACCAAGATCAATATGAGGGAGGATCATGGTTACTATAGTCAGATTGGATAGTTTTGATCAACAACTGCAACATGAACTAAATTTTACCATTTTTAAAAATCAATAAGATAAGTACACCTTTTTCTCTCATCTGTGGGAATAGATATATTTTCATTTTCAATTAGTCCCTTAGATAAAATCTATATATTTTCTTCAAAATGATAGTTTGGTGTAGCATTCCTGATTCAGATTCATAGTTCTAAATATTAATTGGTCTTTTCATCTTGTATGGTTAAATCCAATTGATTGTGGCCACAATCAATCGGTCTGTCTTTTGAAAATTGATTCAGTTGAGATAAATTTGAATAAACTTAGGTTATATGCTCATTTCATAACACCTATGAAGTAATATATTTCTTGTAAACTGTCTCTAAGGTTGTACAAAGGATTGGGATGATAATGACTCTATTACCCATGATTTTTTAAGGTACTGGTCTACATACATATTGGATTATGGTCATTTAATTCATTGTTCATAGTTTTGTGATATTTGTTCCATCTATGCTTTTCAATCTATACAAACATTATTTAAAAATTTTGAAGCATCTCAATTAGCATTTTATCACATATTTCTTTTCATTTAAGGTTTTCTTTCAATTTCTTTGCTACACTTGGAGGAAGAGAGTGTTGAAGTTATCCTCATCTACTATAAAAATCCTTGAAACTTGAAGGATAAGTTTAAGGTGTAGGCCTACCCACCTTGGTTCTGTAGAGCCAGAATTACAGAAGGTTTAAACTTGATTTGGTTAAAACCTTGTTAGTTGGCTAGATCACTTGGGTTTCCCATCATTGGATTGGCAAGTCCATAGGAAATCCATTATATTCATTTGAGATCCAATAGATTAGTGACACTACTAGGGAGATTTCGTAAGGATTGTTTGAAGAACTCTCAGGATCTTTGGTAATAATTTGAAGATTAAGACTCTATTGGAGACAGGAACCTAAACCAGTAATATATTAGTTTCTTTCTGATAAAGGAAGTGGCAACTCTACTTTTGAAATTTTATAACATATTTAAGTGAAAATTTTATGTTAGGAAGAAGATCTTTAATACAAGACAAATTCATTGAGTTGGAACCAATAAAGTGTTAATCTCTAAGTTTTTGTTGATCATTTAGTGTCCACACTTAGTAATTTATTTAGTCAAAAACTTAGAGATTAAAACTTTATAGGCCAAGCTACCAAGCAAGTCACTGCCGAGCTGAACAGATCATAGATGCTGAGCTATCTGGCAATTCAGTGCCAAGTGCCAGAGACTTAAGTGTCAAGAAAGATAGTTTTGCATGCATGTCAGATATGACACAAACTTTAATGTAATATGTTTGGGCTGACTTATGGGTGTTTTGGGCGTACATATGTGAAGCATTTAATATTCTCTACGAAGTTAATTACGCATTTCATTATTTTATCCTATGCGTGGCATGAAGCCAATCAAAAAATTGAAATGCCTAGGAGGCATAAGTTTTATTTTTGATTAGTGATCTAGATCTATTCGCCAGATTTGAAGTGTATAATAAGATTGCTTCTTACCCTAATTTTGAGTGAGCGATTGGAGAGCATAGAGAGAAGGCGCATACATACATGAGAGATGTGTGAAGGTTTGTTTTGATAAGAAGCATATATCTAGCAGATTAGAAGAGTAGTGAGAAGCAGAGTAAGGACATATCAGATTAGAAGATCAGAAAAGGTATCGTAAAGATGAGATCCACTATCAGCATCAGAGTGCATATCGAATGATCATATCTTGAGAAATTCTAACAAGTGTATCACGAAAAATATTTTAATAGAGTGGTTCTAGGAGACCTTTCTAAGTCTCTTAGCAGAGTGCTTACTTTACTGTAAGTTGAAATCCTTTCATAAGGTATATTGTATTGATCTAAATCTCTTAACTAGGCAAACCTTTAACTAGGTAGATTGCATATTGTAATCAAACTCTTTTAGCCCTAATAGGCACACTTTATTGCTATAGTAATGAAGAATTTGTGGGTGTCATCCCCACCCCATTTTTACCTATTTGGGTTTCTTGGTTACAAAATTCCGTGTATTATGTTATTCATTTACTATCATGGATGCTACTAGATGTTAGATTGATTACATATTTATATGATTGTGGATTATTTTGTTTTAAATTGATTAAAGTTCAAGATCTGATTCACCCCCCCCNTTTCCCCCCCCCCCCCCCCCCCTCTTAGTATCTTGCTTTCCCAATATTGTTTTTCCAAAAATTGGTACCAGAGCTTCGTTCTCCTAAAAAAGGTTTTAGTCAGCTTGAGAGTACAGATTTGGAGATGGAGATTTACAGATTGGGTAAAGTCATTGAGAATCAAAAGATTGAAATTCAGCTAGTAGTACATCAGCTTGAGACAGCTAGACAATAATTGAGGAAGTCATTGACATCTAGGAAAGATTTGGCCAAACAAATGAAAGATACTCATTATCAGGAAGAAGACACTGCAAATCTATTTCAGAATGGAGATTCTACTGAGAGCGATGCAACAATTGTAGATCTACTAGAAAAGAACAATATACTTTGTGAAGAAGTCAGGAACCTCAAAAGAGAACAAGAAATGCAAATAGTAAGACTATGTGAAGTAGTGGAACAAAAGAATAAAGTTGAAGATGACAAAGCTATGGCAAAAGAAGATAAAAGAATGATGACTGTCAGACTTGATGAAAGGACACATGATGTGCAAATGATGAAAATCAATTAGGTTGACATGGAAAATCAACTACTACTTGCAAATCAGGATATCAGTAGGAAAGACATGGAAATTGTGAATTTGAGATCTGAGAACAATCAATTGAAAGATGATTTTGGATCTAAGAAAGAACTACATGAAAAGTTGAATAAACCTAATGAAGCCTTGAATCATTTTGAGAATCTGATGGAAGCATCAAGAAGACCAAAAGAATTTTTTGGACTAGGTCACACTGAACTAAAGACATCAGCTAAGAAAGGAGAATCATCAAGGACTGGTGAAAAGAGGTACGTAAAGACAAAGATCAACAAACCTGTATGCCACCACTATGGAAAACCATGACACACTACAAACATTTGTTGAAGCAAGAATGCTAAGTCCAATCCTAAACCTAAGTTCAATGGTTATTGGTTTAACTGTAAGAAATTTGGAGATAAAGCACATGAATGTTGGGCTAAGGCTAATGATGCACCTCCCACATCAAGAATCAATGGATATTGTTATAAATGTCAAAAATTTGGACATAAGGAAAAAGATTGTAGATATAATGCTAAACAACAATGGACATCAAAGACACAAGCAAAAGTAGCAAGAAAAGGCAACACTTACAATGGGGAGTATAACACAGGGCAAAGTTGACATTACTATGAAGAATGTGGACATGCACCTGAACACTGCATAAAGAGACATTTCAGAGGAAGATCTAAGAGTTGGATGAATGGAAGCCTAGTTTATTTTAGTTGTTTGAAAATTGGTCATACTAAGAGAGAATGCAAGACAAGAGTACCTACTCCCACTATTGAGGAAATTAGGGCACAGATGAACCAGACATGGGTAAGGAAAACAGAGCCAAGTAGCAGTGAATCTACTGAAGCTAAGGTCACCTAATCAAATGGATCAGGTGATCACACAATCTCAAACTAAGTAGAAGAGGTAAGGAACTATATTTAAATTTCACATCTTACATTAGTTCCTAACATATACTATGCCAAAGTCCATATCTACATATGATAAGATGTAACATGACATATTTTAAAGTTAAAGTACCAAGCAAAGTCACTTAAGCACTACAGGTGCCGAGCATCAGTATTATACTGAGACTGAGATTGTTATTCATTTATTTTCATGGATGCTACTAGATGTTAGATTGATTACATATTTATATGGTTGTGGATTAGTTTGTTTTAAAGTCATTAAAGTTCAAGATCTAATTCACCCCCCCTGCGCTCTCTAAGTATCTTTCTTTCCCAATATTGTATTTCCAACATAAAGAAAGGTAAGGATTCAAATAAAAAATGATGTATGGACCATGCATGATATACCCTGATAGGGATAATCAAGATTTTTCCTGTGAACAATTCCCTAGCTCAAGTCATCATAGTCATGAGAATAATGATGAGAATTGTAATCTATTTTTCCAAGTTTGTAGGGAAGAACATGAGTTCCAGAATAATACAAATTAGAAGATGACTATTCAAGAGAAGAAAGGGATAAGAAATTGGATGCTATATTTCATGAAATAGCTAACACAGGCTCTGATGGTGAAGAAATGGTCAGGACTCTTAAGAGGAAACTAGAGGAGGTATTAAGAAAGATGAGAATACAAATAAGTGCAATCAAATCACCAAAAGATAAAGGAATGAAAGGATGATAGAAATAGTGTATACAATCCTCCTCACAGAAAGAATGGGGGGAATAGTTTCAATAGTGATCATACTAATCCCTTGTTTGAACCAGATAATAGAGGAAGGTGTGAGAAAATCACCAATGGGAATGAAAGAAATGGTCATTGAGGACAACTAAATAATGGAGAACATCATAACCATGAAAATAGAATGAACCATAATGGATCTAACCATTATGAACATCATGGACATAAAAATGATGGAAGAATGTATAATGAATATCAAAATAAAAGGGCGCAGAACTATGGCCCAAGAGATTATAGTATCAATCCAAATTTTGGACCAAGAATAAATAATTAAGGATTTGAGAATAGGAATCATCAGAATCCAAGGCACTAAGCAATCAATAAAAATGGAAAAAACTATAGAGCCCCAATGGTTTCTTACAGATACAAACAATTAGATTTTTAGGGCATAAGGGGATATCCTAATGACATAAAAATGAATTAAGAAGCGAAATTCAAAAAAATTTAGGGAATGGGTCAAAAGAATCTGAGGTGCATTGAGTAAATTTGAATAATTTTATCCAAGATCTTGATGAATTCAGTGAGGATGTATACATGACACTATTTGTTCAATCTCTCATAGAAGATGCAACATAATGGTTTAGAAGTTTGCCAAATAGATCCATATCTAGTTGGGATGAATTTATTAATCAATTCAGTGATCACAATGACACCTCTTTTTCCTCACATGAGTTGATAAGTATGAATAAAAATAAGAATGAATCTATGGTTGAATTCAACAAAAGGTTCAACAAAGTTTTAAATAAGATTCCAAGAGATGTTCAACCTGTTGATGCCTTTTCTTATAAACTTCTATATGGATGTGTAAAGTCAAACAATGAAAGTACTTCCATTGTAGAATGGTTTAGCCTTCTGAGTAAGTTGTTTTGGGGTCATGTCAAGAACCTTGAATGGGTTCTTGACTTAGACCTGGCTTTCCCCCTATTCTGCCCCAATTCTTCACCTCTCTCTAGCTAGTTTCTGGCATTTTGGACTGCAGATTTGAGATCTTTGACCTCAGGGTCAAGGTCAAACTTTTAGGTCTATGTAAAAATCAACCCTGACCTAGACCAAGGTCAACCTCACCCCTGACCAAGGTCAAGGTTGACCTCAACCTTGACCTAGGGTCCATATTTTAGGGTCCCACAGTTTCCAGATGTCAGCCTTTGAAAAAGTTAAATCCCACTTCTGGGTCGGCTGTTTCTGGTTCCAAAGTAATGATTCCTAAATTATATTTAATATAGGTCCTCTCCTATAGTTAAAGGATTTGATGGGAATTTAATTCTCCTATGTCGACCTCCTTAGAATATTGTACCCTAATTTCATATAAAAGGAAGCCTTTCTCTCTCATTTTCTCAAAGTTTTTCTAAGCACAAAAGACTCTCTAAACACACACAATCAAGAAAGAAGACCTTCTAAGTCCTTTATCCAAGCATAAGTGAGAAAAATTATCAATTTAAGTTCAATAAAGCTAAGGAGAAAGATTTGAAGCAAGCATATATCCATCATTCATCAAAGAGATCCATGGGAGGCCATTGAAGGATTCAAGCTACATAGTGCCCTTTTGGTGATCTCTCCATCCACCTTCTTCCAAGCCTCTTCCTACTCAAGAACCCATTCAAGATT